>JACEFZ010017921.1:0-142500 GCA_014155875.1 Cepaea nemoralis | reverse complement strand
GAGGCGTGATGTTATTGTGATTAGAGTGTTAACTCTCTGAACACCGCCTGCGTGTCTCATGAGGGAATGGTTAACCATCTCCTATCACCTCCTCTTCCCTGCTCTTCCCTCGGGCACCCTATCCCCTCCTGGCCTCTTCAAGAATGACTGCCCTTCCTAGTGGAGGGGATGTGGTCGAGTCTTTGACACACACCCACCCCTCTTGTGTTGCGTCATCAATTTTCACTCATTGGTTGTGACGCAAGAGGTTTCAAAAAAAAATTAGTGTCTCTAATTTTTGTCAAAGACTCTAGATAACCTGGCTTGGGGCATTCTAATAGAGTTCTACTGACTATTGTCACAATGTAGCAACACTTTACTTGGCTACTGGCAATCGCCACAAGCTTGACTGGTTGGCGTGAGCCCTTTCTCACATGCTATATTATACTTATTAGAGGTATGTCTGAACCGGACCGTTGTCTTATAAGACCTGCCCTCACATAGTAAATTAACTTACTACCCATACAAAGTTGACTTTCTTAGGGTCAACGCATGAATTGCTTCATGTCCCCCATATAATATCTAACAACCATTATACAAGAGTGTGTGCGACAGGCTTTACCTATTTCGCTTCCGCGCGTAAAGTATTATTTCACTGTTAAGTTAGTTTTTCGTTGTCTATTATGTCCCCTGACCCAAAGTTATCTCCCTTTGATCTAGAAAAAGTGTATGTAATTTATATGTTTGTTTTACTGGTTGTTTGTGTGTTTGGATGTAATTACTCTACTAATTTAACTTTTAATCTATGTTTCTAATTCCTATGTGTATGTATGTCAGTTTTTTAAGTGTCATAATTTGGTTAAATGTGGCCACAAACAGGTGTATAACCCTAATTCGTGACTACATTTCCTTGTTATGAAACCCAAAATACTGTAATCTAAGTTCTAAACTATATTACAGACAACACATTCACACTAACACATTTTCACCAACGAAAACCAACATCAACACAGACAAACGTTAAAAGTCGAGCCAGGCAGCAGAAGACTTCGCTGAATAATTTCACTCTCTCCCGTCTATTTTCCATTCGCTCTCCTTTTCACACTTCTGTCATACTCCTTTCATTCCTAATTCTGGCACACATCTTTTATCCTTCCACACTGATTCTTCTGATTATTTAAAAACCTTGGAGTGACACTGTACAGGTTTGGCTCAATTTGAGATAGTGGAGCCCTAATGACTGTGCGAAAGTTGTTGCACAAGTCATATATTTACAATATATTTACATAGATGAGACAGGGTTGGTGGCTTGTCCCCTTGATCTCATCATCAAGTATATTACACTAACATAACTCTACATTCTAAACTAGTAATACTAATTCTATAACTATGTATTAACTAATTTATTAAATTCGTTATCTTAATTATATGATATGTTTATATTAATTGTTATGTTTATCTAATCTAAGGGATGTAATCTAACTATTTAAATGTGATGGAAGTGTTGTGAGTTATGTACCTTAATTACATGGATGATGTGAATACAAATTATGCATTTTTCTAACTACTATGCTAAATAATGTTTTTAAATGCACAAAGAAATTATATGAGTGATGTTCTTAACATAAATGTTGTAAATGATGTATGTTCACTCATCTATTATTTTTAACCTATTATGACATAACTGAATGATACTAATCAATGGTAATGTTTGTAAGCTGGTATGGTTTTATTACGCTAGAATAAACTAAACTAACTGACGCTAAGTGAAATATAATATTCTAAATGGTACTGTTTCTATCATAAATTTAATTTAACTTGTAATTAACTATTTTTATGTCTAAACTAATATTTTAATTTAATTCTAAGCTAAGTAAATGGGTTAATTACTGTACTAACTATCCTATTAAAACAAATGAGAACTATTATATTACCTAATTCTACCTCTAATTTATAACTATTTTTAAAAAATTATTATTTTACATATCACATTAAGTTTATATACATGGTATTCAGTTTCCACAGGTTAGTATTTGCCTTCATGTTTGTACTTCGGTTGTATAGGCATAATATATCTACACACTTTGCCTGGGTATCTGAAATACATTACACAGTCATCATAGTGTTCTCTCGGTAGTGCACGTGTAGAGTTCACTGGTGTCGTAGCTCAGTCTTTTTGTGTCTGTAATTAAGCACTGTTCTGACACTGTTTTCTGCGTTTCACATAAATGATACACCGGAATGGAGCTTAGTTGGAAATGAGCTGTCCTAGTTCACATGGTGATATCTACGTTTAGCAGCACAGTTCTTGACTTAATGTCTACGGACACATGATAGTTCACTGTTCTTGGTACATGATTACGCATATACTGTCGATGTATATGTACCCTATTTTATATAGAATATTACAATGTATTCATGTACTAACTATCACTCTACATTTATA
Organism: Cepaea nemoralis; assembly: GCA_014155875.1. Lineage (NCBI taxonomy): Eukaryota > Metazoa > Mollusca > Gastropoda > Stylommatophora > Helicidae > Cepaea > Cepaea nemoralis. The sequence goes on along the minus strand of JACEFZ010017921.1, from coordinate 140,075 downwards.
TGTGGGATTTCAGGTATTTCTACCCCAGATGGTAAAATTAGTGACCACCTGTATATCCGGTCATTTTGATGCACACCACTTTCTATGACCGTGATCGGGGAGTTGTCGGTCTGGACAATGCAGTGAACATCCGTCAGAACTCGATGGAGCTTTCTCACTGCATAGATGACGCTTAGGGTTGCAACTGTGATATGGAATCTCTGGACTCAGCAGGTGTGATCTTACGGCTCACGTAGCAACTCGGGTGGAAGATGCCCTCAAAAAATTGGCCTAGTACTGCTGGTATCTGTCCTAGAATAATAAACGAGCCTAGGATTAGGCAAGCGGAGGATTGGAATATTACAAAAAAAAATTTCATTTTTGACAATGCAGAAATTAATAATGCATCTTTCACATTTCATTTTACAAATGCTTTTAAAAGATTGGAATATAGAATTATAATTTCTGAGTAATTTACTAATCCCAAAAGGCTTCTGACCTGCTTCTATGTGGTAGGCATGGTCAGATTCATAATTTTTTTTTTTTTTTTTTTTTTTAATGATTGTCAGTTTTAACTTGACATGGCCTTGTCAGATGACACCAAGAGATGTAAGATGACATGATCGAAAAAATTAAATTTCTTTGAGGCCTATTTCCACTGTGCTTGGTTTGACAGCGAGACCGAAGAGTCGCACTCTGTCAAAGGCATGTCTCAGTTTCAGTAAGTGTATTGTCCAGTCATCAGTATTCTGATATATTCATGTGTATTCTGTCAGTTCACTAAATGTATGCCCCTCGTCGGATTTGCCAGTCTCGCTAACTAGTGTAGTTGCGCTTTGTATGTCTGTCGTCTGATCACTAGGTGTTGGTGCACTCTGTTCGTCTGTCACTACTTTTGTCTCTTGTCTTGAAAAGTGAGGTTTTCGCATGTTGACATGGAATATCTCTAAGTGTCTGTTTATCGACATTCCATCGTCAACATGTACCATGGTTATGTATCATCTTGAATGGTCCTTGCCATTTCGTTTGTATGGAAGTAGCCTAAATCTGTCTTGATCAAGTTCAAGATCACTTGTTTTCGCACCTTTGTTTGTGTGCTTGTGGTAGAACTGACCCTTCCTCTATCAAATGGCTTGGGTACCAGTGTAGAGGGTTGTACTTCAGCTGTAGGATGTCCACCCTTAAACTTTCGTACTAATTGTTGACAGACATTACAAGCCAATACATTATGACAAAATAATTTTATATTATTGAAAAAACCTGGCCTGTTATTGTTGTATGCAAGATGACCAGCACACGGTGTTTTATGTGCATTCTTTAGCACAGTTACACGGTTTTGTTCAGGTAACACCTGTTTATGGTTACCTGTAGTATAACATCTGGTTGAAATGCCACTCTTCAGTCTAGAGAACACTGATGTATGTTTGGTGATTTTGGCTCTTTGTTTCATTAAATTTAAATATGGAGACACCTTAAGATCAGATTTCTGCTGGTGTATAAATTTCTGTGTGTTTGTGTCATCTGTGCTGGTTGGAAAAAGCATCAGTAGTGTCTCATCTTGTAATGGGTCATGATGTTTTGAAGTGTCAACTCTGGTTGTTGCATTAGCTGCATTCAATTTCTCCCATGCAACTATTTCATCACTAGTACATTGTTTCAGTTGGGGTAAGCACCCCAAAATTAAATCCGTACACGGGTTGTCAAGTATTGCACAAGTAAAGGTACCCGAAAGAAAAGGAGTATTAATGTGGGCTTTTGCCAAAGGGTAGATCTCAACGTTACCCGAAAAGGTTCGGCACTTCACAGTGTCACCTGTGTACTCACCCGGACTCACTAGTTCTTTCCGAAGACCGATAAGGGTGCTGCCGCTGTCCAGCAAACATTGACATGGTACATCATTGACCAATTTATTTTAAAATGAAAAAAAAAAATTAAAAAAAAATGAATAACTGCTTTTAAAGAAATAAAAATAATATAATAATGTGTAAATAAATAAATATATTCATTTAGTAACTCAAATAAACAAATAATAAATAATATACAGCACAGATTCAGGCGAGCCGCCGCTAAGCGATCTTGTAAACACTCGACTGCTTTATGCTAATGACGCAGAATAACTGTCTGTCAATCACTCTACGTCACCGCGCAGCGCTATTCTTAGTTTTGAAAAATCGATATTGTCGGCTGGCGATGTATTGCTCCGCCCTGAATCATGTTTGGTGCTTATTCAAGAATAAATTGGTAAATATATGAATAAATATCAGAAAATAAGAATATTAATACTTACAGCTTTGACGAATACATGATTTCATTAAATAAATGTATCATAAACACAATTAAACACTATTTTGTCACGATAGGCATATTTCTAGCTCGCAAATTCTCCTGTCTGCACAAATTATCGTTACTACAAAAATTCAACCCTAGTCTGGAGCCCTGTGGAAGAGTGGATTAGCTTGAACTTTTCGTTCACGCTTCACTTTCTGACACCACAATTACCCTTTACTGTGGGTATTAGCTTGGCGCTTTCTTCCATCTCCCACTTCTGACACCACAATTACCCTTGCCTGTCAACAACTCAACTGACAGGCATCATCGGGTACTTCTGGCACACCAATACAAGACAACTTGCAAGTCGTGTGCGAGGAAAATACATGGTACATTTTTATTGCCGTTGGCTCGCTACATTGAACAGTCGCTATTGAAACACACAGCATAAAGCCACACAGTATTATCTATCACGAGCTGCTAACCACTAAGCTAACTTTCTACACAAATAAACACAAGAAAAACCCTATCGCTACTCTAACGAGGTGTACACTAGAGGTCCCGTCTCCCGTCTGACAATCTTTCCTTCCGCGGTCACACACCACGCGGATTGACTTTCACCTTGGTGCGTGTCGCCTCACGTCGCACGCCGATGGTAGACGTGGCCTGTTGAGTGTATACTCAACTTCTCTATGGCTACCACGAGGCGTGATGTTATTGTGATTAGAGTGTTAACTCTCTGAACACCGCCTGCGTGTCTCATGAGGGAATGGTTAACCATCTCCTATCACCTCCTCTTCCCTGCTCTTCCCTCGGGCACCCTATCCTCTCCTGGCCTCTTCAAGAATGACTGCCCTTCCTAGTGGAGGGGATGTGGTCGAGTCTTTGACAGTGACTAACTAACTAACTAACTAACTTTTAGCTACACCACCTCAAACTCAAGCCAGACGACATACTGCCGCCACATCAAGTACCAATATGGCCAGAAGAGAGCAGACCACTCATAATCACGGCACCTGATATCCAAGCCAGACGGAACATTTCCACCACACCAAATTCGTACAATACGCCTTCTTTCACACAGGTGGGTGATAATTAAGAAGATACGTTCCCTCTTCTCCACAACAAGGATCAATCCAATAGTAACAACAACGTGCCACCACAGCCTCCTGTTAGCCACGATTCAGAGCCTGTAGTTGGAAGTCGTTACACACCCGTGAGAAATCAACAGAATCCATTCCATTGTAACCCAGAGTTGTTACACCTCACACGGTTTAGCCCAGCTTAACTTCGTCAGGCACTTATGATGTCGCTGTATCAAGGACCAACACAGCCTGGTATTTTCTAGAAATTCAGCACAAAGCAACATCGGATCTCGGTACAAGAAAGAGCCTCTCCTTGAAAGTTTATGCGCATACTTGGTTATTGATTTATATAGCAACGTATTAGATTGTACGCAGCTGTAAACATTGACTCGTATTGAAGTCACAGAGATTGACACTTAGTTAGATATCTTTTATATTCCTTTTTATCGCGTTTATACTCTGAGTGAGGGGGTCTTCACTGATCATCCTTACTTATCTTTGTACTATTTTGTGTGTGGGTGTGTGTGTTTATATTGATAGAGATATTACTGTTTTCTGTACTTTAGAGTGTATATGTTATAAAGGACGTAAGTTGTATTCATTGTGTGTTTTAAAATATTCATGATTACGCATTGTTAAAATGTCTAATAAGTACGAACACTGGCTCTGTAATAATGGTCTCAGAATCGGACATTTAAATATCTGCCATCTATTAGGGAAGCTGCCTGAACTATCACTTATAGTTAATCAAAATTTTCACATGTTCGGCGTTAGCGAAAGTCGATTAAATAGCAACATCTCAGATGATGACATCGCTATCAGAGGCTTTAAAACCATTAGAAGAGATCCCTATCAGAAACAAGAGACGGATATTGCAGTTTATATTTCTAACTCGCTTAACGCCCACCGTAGGCTAGATTTTGAAACCTGTGAGATTGAGTGTGTATGGCTTGAGGCTAAGCTTCAAAATCGCATACCCCTAGTAGTTGGCTATCTTTATCGAAACCCCAGTGCAGGAAATATCTGGTATGAAAAATTCACCACTATGATGGATGTAGTCTTTAGTAATGCTAGAGAAATAATACTGCTAGGCGATTTCAACATAGACACTAACAAATCAAACAAAACATGGGAAAACATAATAGAGTCATATAACTTCCAACAATTAGTCAAACAAGCCACTAGAATAACAAATTCATCTGCAACACTTATAGATCATATCTATACTACGTGTGCTGACAACATCACAGAATGTACTGTACCTATTAATGCAATGAACGATCTCTACCCAGTATGTTGCACGTGGTCGAAAAGAGGTACGAAAACTCCCAAACACAAACATATAAGTATAAAATTATGAAAATACAAAAACTTCAATCAAGATGCCTTCTTACAAGACTTGCTCAACTCATCTCTGGACTATATTTACCAGCTTCCTGACCCAGATGATGCTCTGGACTACTGGCTGAAGACCTTTCTAAGCGTATTTGATAAGCATGTTCCATTTAAGGAAGTTCGTGTTAAACATCACACAAAGCCCCCGTGGATCACACAGGAGGTAGTTGAACTTATGAGAGACCGGGACATGGCACATAAAAATAGAGATCTAACTATGTTCCGTAGTCTGAGAAACAAAGTTCAATATGTTATTCGAAAGGAAAAGAAAAACTATTTTAAGAACTTAATAATAGATAAAACCAACACTAAAGATATATGGAAAGCAATTAATACCTTGACAAACAAACACAAATCATCACAATCGTTACCATCAAATCAGGTTACATGTGATCAATTCAGTAGTTTCTTTCAGTCTGACATAAACCAACTGAAGGCCGCAATACCAGGTGTGCCTCATGACATATCTTTGTTATCATCATTCTGTGAGAGCAAATGCTATGGAGACATTCCCACAAACATACCGCTAATGACGACCACTGAAATATTTACTCATCTCAGTAGCCTAAAAAACAATAACTCATCAGGACTAGATAGAATCAGTAATCGGATCCTACGCTATGCTGCACCGGCGATCTGCGAGTCACTAACTTTTATATACAATCAATGTCTCACCAAAGATCACTTCCCATCAGCCTTTAAAATCGCTAAAGTGTATCCTCATTTAAAAGTGGTTCATCAGACGATTGTATCATGAGTAATTATAGGCCAATTTCCATATTATCCTCTAATCCAAACCTCTAGAAAAGCACATCCACAAAAAAATACTAGAGTACTTAGGTCGCCACAAACTAATAGCTGACAGTAAGTCAGGATTTCGGCCAAAATATTCCTGCCATACGGCCCTAACAAACATGATGGGAAACTGGCATCAAAATATTAACAAAAATACTCTATGTGGAACGATGTTTATAGACTTTAAAAAAGCATTCGATATGGTAGATCATACGATCCTAATTAAAACACTAGAAACAATGAAAGTAAGCTTTAATATAGTGACATTAATAAACTCATTATTATTAGACAGAAAACAAGTAGTATCACACAATAAATCTCTATCCCAAGCTATTACCATTAATATTGGAGTACCTCAGGGGTCTAAACTTGGCCCTTTGTTATTTGCCATTTATATAAATGATCTTCCCTTATATCTGTCATCGTCCTGCGATTTATTTGCAGACGACTGCACAGTATATACAAACGCTATTGATCGTAATGTGCTAGAATTATCCTTGCAACAGGAAATAAATAGTGTAGTTAACTGGAGTCATGCAAACCGCATGCAAATTAACATTTCTAAAACAAAATCTATGTTAATAGGAACGAGGCAAAGACTTCACACTCTAAACTCGCAGGGAACTCTTCAGTTGCACATTGGTAGCACACCTATAGAAAGTGTAACCGAGCACAAGGAACTGGGTCTTATCATAGATCAAAATCTATCCTTTAATTCCCATGTTCATGCTCTAGTTAAACAAATAGCCAAAAAAGTATAACAACTTGCCAAAATTAAAAACTTCCTCGACGAAAACACAAGAAAGATATTCTATACTTCCCACATACAAACACATATTGATTATTGCTCCACAATCTGGGATGGATGCTCCAAATCAACAACAAAACGCCTTTATTCGCTCCAGAAAAGGGCAGTGCGTCTAATCAATGGTGATAAGTTTACAGACAATTCTAACCTACATAAACGTCTTCAGTTACTGCCACTCCACAAACGCCTACTTTTTAATAAGGCTAAACTAACTCACAAAATCCTATTTCAAAATGCCCCAAGCTACCTTTGGCCATTGTTTAAATATAACGCAAGACATAGTAAACGACTAAATATACTTCATGTCCCTAAACCTAGGATAGACTTATATAAAACAAGCTTAGCATACTCTGCCACTCAGTTGTGGAATAATCTTCCACAAGAAATCAAAGACACCACCAATCATTGTACATACAGTCGCAACCTGTTTGAACACTACCTCACAACAATTGTTGTGAAATTGTTCTGGCGACTACATAAAAGCATGAGTGGTGTAGTCAAGAATAAGAGCATTTCAGACTTCCAAGGTGCTGACCTCACCTGGCAGAGGACTGACGAGGACAAGGGCAAAGCCCTCTTTGAACGCTACCTTGAGCAGGGCAACCAGACAGACATGGGAGGCCGAAATCTGGCCAAGGAGGTCACCTCAGACAGATGCAAGGCCCAGAACACTTCGGAGGAAGACACAGTGACAGTGAAAGAAATCAAGGCTGTGCTTCGACGATCAAAAAACAGTGCTCCAGGTCCTGATGGCATAAGATACGACGACATAAATAGGTGTACCGACAATGAGCTAGAGAAACTAGCAGACATGTACAACAACAGTATAGGGAGTGCTAGCATCAAGGAGGAATGGTTACACAGCTATCTGATTCCCTTGCCGAAGCCTGACAAAGACCACAAACAAATTCAGGGATATCGAATTATAACCATGCAGAATACAATAGGCAAGCTGCTGGAGAAGGTAATTGCCAGGAAAATATCAAGCCAACTAGAGAGGCAAGGTGTTTTCCCACCTACCCTGGGTGGGTACCGTCCAAAAAGAGAAACCTGGACCAATGCAGCAGTCTTTGCCCATGATGTCTATGAAGGTTTCCACTCAGGCACTGAAACCGTTGCTGCAGCGATTGATCTTGAGGACGCATACAACAGAGTACCACTGGATTTTTTAATGTTTCAGCTTCTTGAAGTAGACGTAAGTCCATTCCTCCTTAGTTGGATCGCTGCAGCCCTCTACCAACGGAAAGTAGTTTTTAGATGTGGTAGTTGGACTTCGGAACCAACAACAATATATCCTGGTCTACCACAGGGATCACCATTATCTCCGGTACTGTTCAACGCCTACACAGTGAGAATCACCAGTGAGCAGATCACTGGACCTGGCAGGACATTGTCGTATGCCGATGATGTTTTAGTGTATCGTCAGGGTAAGGATAGAGAGGAGGTTGCTGTGGAACTACAAACCGAACTCAATCGCATAAGTACTTGGTGTGATGAAGCTGGGGCAATGGTCAACCCAACAAAGGCAACAGTGACTTGGTTCTCGTTGAATAATCATATTGTCAACAATCCAACACCAACTGTAATGCTGTGTTCAGAGACGGTGGAAAGAACGCAGGCAATGAATTACCTGGGGATACGGTTTGATCGAAGCCTTGCTTATAATGTGCACATAGACCAGGTGATAACAAAGGCCAAGCGGGGTTTGGCAGCGATGCGGGTGATGGCGGCAGCAAACTGTGAGCAGCGCCATCTATGTCTTCTGTACGAGGGGCTGGTCATGTCTGTTTTGGAGTATGCAATGGCAATCCTGACTCTCAGCCATAAGCAGATAGAAAGGATGGAAAGGATACAGAATGAAGCTATGCGCATTATTCTTGGATGTACAAGAGATACAGCATGCAGGGCGATGCGCTACCTTCTTGATTTTCCAACCATTGAAGAGAGAATACAAGTTTGCAGGGCACGCGCCTACCTCAGAATTAACGCAAACACACAACATCCACTGCATAGTGAAATTAGGAAGGTGAAGGGCAGCAGGTTAAAAAGAGGACGGTCGTGGATGGGTCAAGCCGAAGACATTCTTCAACAGGTGTGTTCACTTGAGGACTTAGAACCTGGCGAGGAGTGGGTGCAAGTGCCAACAGATTTCTGCACATCCTTTTCAGTTTGCATCCAACTAGATAGAGAATGCAGACAAGAAAATCCGGCTGCTGTTGAGGCTGAAGTACAAGCGTTGATTTTCGAGAATTCGCTAGACGGTGACGCGGTCATCTACACAGATGGGTCGGTCGTCCGACATGTGAGAAGCTCATGGGCCTTTACAGCTCGGGCCGGAGGGAGAATTGTGAAGGAGGACTCTGGTGCTTTCACTGAAACCACAAGTAGCCTGACCATGGAAGTCATGGCAGTAAGTAAAGCAATAACATGGCTCGAGACACAGACATTCACTAGGGCTTGTTTCCTTAGCGACTCAATGAACATGATCAAGAGGATAGAGGAGGGGTCGATCCGAAGAGAATGGTTTCTGCCTCTGAAGCGGTCTCGGCTGGCAAAGATTAGTTTCATCTTCGTGCCAGGTCATGCGGGAGTACAAGGAAATGAGCGGGCTGACAAGCTCGCAGGTGAGGCTACTGTGGAGGGCGGACGCGCCATGGACCAGGCTGACATTCTGAATGCTCTACGAGAAGTGAGACTTTTGCGAGAACCAAGTGATGACTGTGAATCTACAACAATGGCCAGACTGCGGGAGCAGCAAATTAAAAGAGGGGTGGCCAAACAAGAACACTATGCAGGAAGCCAAGGAAGATTCATAAACCAACACAGAACTGGCGTCGTTAGCCGCTACACGCTGCGGGATTTGCTGAGGAGGGGATCCGAGCACTTATGGACTGAATGGTTCGATGTGCAACGAGGATGATCTGTCGAATAACTACTAACTAACTAACTAACTAACTACCTCACAACAGACTACATGCCCTCTTTAAAAAAAAAAAAACAGCAACAAAGACAATAATAATGGTAAATTATCTCGAACGACAACTAGCCAAAAAAAACAAAACAACAACATTCCCTTATGTGTGGCACGTTACACCCGCCTTGGGTATTTATGATGCCCATGTTAAACATTGCCTCAATGAATCATGTATTATTGATTATTTTTCATGCGTTTTAATGCTTATTGTTCTTTTGTTGTCAAAGAATTGCTTCATAAGAGATGTTGAGTGAAAGAATGTATGAGAGGAAATAGAGAAGAAGGGCAAAATGTCAGACGGGCCTGCGTGCCCAATTCTTAACCCTTTGAAAATAAAGATTTTCGTTCGTTCGTTCGTTCGTTCTCTCTCCTCCCTCTCTTTATCTCTCTCGCCCTCTCTCCCATCCTCTCTATCAATCTCCCTTTCTCTCTTCTTCTTCTTCTTCTTCTTCTTCTTCTTCTTCTTCTTCTTCTTCTTCTTCTTCTTCTTCTTCTTCTTCTTCTCCTCCTCCTCCTCCTCCTTCTCCTCCTCCTCCTCCTTCTTCTTCTTCTTCTTCTTCTTCTTCTTCTTCTTCTTCTTCTTCTTCTTCTTCTTCTTCTTCTTCTTCTTCTTCTTCTTCTTCTTCTTCTTCTTCTCCTCCTCCTCCTTCTTCTCCTCCTCCTCCTCCTCCTCCTTCTTCTTCTTCTTCTTCTTCTTCTTCTTCTTCTTCTTCTTCTTCTTCTTCTTCTTCTTCTTCTTCTTCTTCTTCTTCTTCTTCTTCTTCTTCTTCTTCTTCTTCTTGGGGAAATGTGTGTGGGTGGGGGATCAGTGGGTGTGTGGCGGCATGTATATTGGCCTGGTTCTGTGTGAGTTCGTGGAGGTTAGTGTGGGTGGGTGGGGGAGGTTTGGTGGGTGGGGGATGTGTTGGTGGCTGCGGGATATGAGGGTGAATGGGGGATGTGTCTCACAACATTGCAATATGCACTGTTTATGTTTACAACTTTCATTTGATAATGTTTTTTGTTTTGTTTTCTCATGTGAATGTATCATGCGTAATATGCATTGTTTATGCTTACAAAATCCATTTGACAATGTTTTTTCCCCTATGTTAATGTAACATGCACATTTGATGAATGAAAGATGAGTGATTGAAAGGGCCGAATGTAAGACGGGCCTGCGTGTCCAATTTGTTACCCTTTTAAAATAAAGTTTGTTCGTTCGTTCGTTCATTCTCTCCCATATCCCCTCCCCTCTCTCGCTCCCCCACTCTCTTTCCTCTTCTCTCTCTCTCCCCTTCGCTCTCTCTTCCCTCTCTCTCGCTCCTCTTCCCCCCTCTCCCCTCCTATCTCTCTCTCCCCTTCTCTCCCCTTCTATATCTATCTCTCCTCCCCTCTCTCCTTCGCTCCCCCACCCCTCTCTCTCTCTTCCCTCCTCTCTCTATCTCTTTCCCTCTCTCTCTCCCTCCCTCGCTCCCCTCTTCCCTCCTCTCTATCTCTATCCCCTCGTCTCTATATCTCTCTCCCCTCCCCTCTCTATTGCCCGCTCTCTCGCTCCCCTACTCCCTCTCCTGCTCTCTCTCTCTATCTCCCTTCTCTGTCCCATCCCCCTCTCTCTCACTCCCTCTCCCCTCTCTCACTCCCCTCCCCCTCTCTCGCTCCCCTTCCCCCTCTCTCCCATCTTATCTCTACCTATCCCCTTATCTCCCCCTCCTTTCTATATGTCCCCTTCTCTCCCCTCCTCTCCCTCGCTCCCCGCTCTCTCTCCTCTCCTCTCTCTATATCTCTCCCCCTTTCTCGCTTCCCCTCTCTCTATCTCTTTCCCCCTCTCTCGTTCCCCTCCTCTCCCCCTCTCCCCCTCTCTCTCTCTTCCACTTAGTGATACCTTTATTAACTGATTCAATGCCATAAGATAATATGTCCCCAAACGTAACCTTCCATTTGAACAGAAGGACGCTGTATCGCCATACTAGGGTCATCGATGCTCAGTGAACGGAGATTTACATTATAGTACTTGTTCATTTGATTGTGTACCATGTTTGGTCCACGCCTACTTTTTGTTTGGTGCTGTATCAGTTAAACTTGTTTAAATCCGATCATTTCTAGTTTTCATAATGTTAAATAAATATTAAGAAAATTCTGTTGTTGTAATTTCATTTTAATAGTTAATCTCTATATGATCTAGGTGTGGATGAGAATACTTGGAATATAAAAGTTCTATTGAGAATTTTAGTATGCACGGGAGAAGATGATCACTCCATCATCATCATCATCATCATCATCATCATCATCATCATCATCATCATCATCATCATCATCATCATCATCATCATCATCATCATCATCATCATCATCATCATCATCATCATCATCATCATCATCATCAAGTAATGTGTAGGTAATTGCACCATGCCATGAATGTAATATTATCATATGCGTATATTAATGCATTTGTTGTATTCGGATCTGTAAAGGAAAACACGCAATGCAAGTTGTGAATACACTGGTTTGTATGGAATAAAAGTGTTAAAACAATTACTAAAGATTTCCATGGAGAGGAGTAATATAATTAGTCTAAAAGCTAATTTAGCAAACTGACACAATTTATCAAAAATATCATTTAAAGATTTGGTGACAAATTATGCAATTTCCAACATGGTAAGTATGAGAGAGTGGGTGTGGTACTTTTACAACGAGCTATGTATAATTGAAGGTTTATACAGCACTTCACAATCACCAGCTTCGTCAGCTTTCTGGGTGTAATTTAAACATTAATAATGAAGACAGATAAGATGTGTCGAAAGTTTAAACAAATATCAATCAATCAATCATGTGCCGGAAAGCGTGGGTGGTCAAGACTCGCCATTTCATTCGATCACCAGAGTTGTGGATCGGCTCAGTGTTCCTGTCTCGTCCATGCCATGTGACCAAGCCATCCAGGTATTTTCCTCTTGGTCTTCCTCTTGGTCTGTTCCTTTCGATCTTACCAGTTGTCACTAAGTTCTCCAATCCATTTCTTCTCATAACATGTCCAAAAAATGTTGACTGTCTACGTCTAATTTCTCTAATCAATTTACGATTTTCATTTATCTCCTCTGTAGTACTTGGTCATTGGTGTTTCTGTCTGTCCGTGGTATTCTTTGCATTTTCCTCAGAAACCACATTTCTGCAGCCATCGGATGTTTTTCAGCTTGACTGCTCATTGTCCAAGTTTCACATCCATACAAAAGAACAGGCTCTATGTATCCCCCCAACACTCTTTTTCTCGTTTCAATTGACATCTTTTTATTGGTCAGAATGTTTTTCGTCTTGCTAAAGGCTACTTTTGCCATGGCGATTCTTGTTCTAATCTCTTCAATGCATCTCCCATCACATGTTATGACTGTTCCAAGATAATTGTACCGATTCACTTGTTGAAGAATATTCCCATTTCCCATTTACTTATATATTACATTGTGGTACTTCGTTCTTCCTAAACAAATATGCAACAAATATTTATAAACAATAATAATTTCATTACAATATCAGAAGACAGAGAGCAGTGTAGAATCCTGATCACCAATGCCTGCTGCAGAATAGGCTTGGGAAGATGAGGAGGGAAGTTTGTCCACCTTTTCCTTTTGTTGTTGCTTGTTGTAGATATAATTTAAATATTAACAGATTCATTGCCAAACAAAAAGTAGGTTTTGTCCAAATATGGTACATAATGAAATGAACAAGTATTAGAATATACATTTTCATTCACTGTGCAATGAAATTGCGGAAGATACCTGTCACAGAATGATGATAGTTTAGTGATTCCCAGATAAAATTAGATGTAACATTAATGGCAATATAGGAGAAGGGTTAACAATCGAGTCTTTCAATCTGAGAGAAGGATAAATGGAAGGTTATTGACCGAATATCAGGGACAGGTGTTCGCAGAGGTCAGTGACTGCCGGTCTTATCGGCCGACAAGACGGAGACACGAATACATAGGAACGGGGAACACGAAGACGGTGTAATCTCTTTGAAGTGCGACGAGCGATGAACGACGGAAACAGCGGAGGAACAGAGTAGCGCGAGCAATTGACGTATACGTGATTTCACTGAACTTTTGATGTTACGGAAACGGCAAATGCGACTGTTGATGTATGGACATCAAACACTAACGAAGAACGGAAAGCCCAATATAAATAGTAGAAACTGGGGTTTCTGGTTTAGTGTGTGCTACCTAACGGGACGGCAAACTGGATTTATGTCTCCTGAAAATAGCAAAGAAATCATCCCGGGAAATGGGATAGAAGTGTTTGTGTGCTAATGGATTTCAATGCTTGGAGTATCATAAATTAATTATATAAGGTATTGTAACCTTAGAGGAATAGTAGCATAGGGATATAGATGTTTGTGCTTAGCAGTGCTTTCTATTAGTGAATAGTTTAGACTGTAGTGCACTCATCTGTCTTATGTCTGAGTGTTCTTCGGAGGCTTCTCAGTATGGCCGGAGAGGGACACTCACATAAGAAGTAGTTTGTAACAGACTCATATCACCTGATTGTATAATCCCCCAGGTTTCATATATAATCCTGACCTGTTCAGAAAAGAGTAAAGAGTAAAGATCCTGAAGTCACAAGTGCAGTGAGAGTATGTAACTATAGCAAATTCAACCTAAACAGTCAATAAGAGTGGGTTGACATAACGAATGGCAAGAAACAGGTTTTGGTGAACCTTAGTGAAAGAACTTTATTCAAGCAGAGCAAATAGGCTAAAACATTGTAATTGGGTACTCACCTAAACGAAACAGTGAAGAACTATAGACCAGTTTACCTATATTCAGAAAACGGTTAAATAACTGTGGACAGGTGTGATGTGTTTTCACTGATGGATTATAATAACATAAAAACGGAAAACTCTGTCTACTGAAAAGACTTACCGTGATCACATTACTTTACGGTGATACAGTGGTGAACAGTTGTTTTTTTCAATAACGGATTTACCTCCAGACTCAAGCTGAACGGAGCATTCAGGGTGAGAACGTTCCAATTCTATGTGTGATGTCCTATGTTTTGGCCGTATGACTATGCTAGAGGAGACACGGAGACGAATGTTCAAAAGTCCTATCTTGCACTCACATTAGCAGACACTAACAACTACATATACACATTCAATACATACAACTGACATAGTTTTCAACAATAAACAGGTTATTAATTGTTGGAGGAAACTGTTGTCAGGGTATGTTATGAAGGAGAGAGAGAGAGAGAGAAAGAGAGAGATATAGTGTATGAAAGACGGAAGGGAGGAGTGTAGACAAAAGTCATTCAATACTCCCAATAGTAGAAGGATATTAAAGGTGTGCTTGTCGAGTCCACTTTCCTCCAGGGACGACAAGCTACAATACCACAAAACAAAATAAATAACACGATGACCCTAGTACGGCGATATATTGTCCTTCTGTACAAATGGCAGTTCACATTTAACGATATATTTATTATTCTCCTGCACTGAATCAGTTAATAATATTAATAATGAGAGAACTAAGGAGAGAAAGATGAAGACAGAGACAGATTCAAGTTTACCTTTGATTTTCTGTCACCACTCCATTTTCCGACTTCCCTACAGCAGAAGGTGTTAGGGACCCCGACCTGTCGATCTTGACTTCTTTGTGGGGCCGTGTTTGATATGCTTGCCAGCCACAATATCCCTGGAGCTTTACTTGCGCCAGCAGCAGAAAAACAGGGTTGCCATGGTAACGACGATGATGGTGGAGATGGTGGTGGTGACAAGTGTGAATGAGATCTCCACTATTACCGGCTACTCTGACGACGGCAAGATCACTTCACCCATTCTGGACATTTCCATTACAGCCTGGAAGCAGTCGGCTGGAGTCTGATTCGAGCAGTCGACAAATGTGGACATGCAAGTTCAGCAGGTGGGCATAGATGACGACAATTAATTGTGCTGCTATGTGCAAAAGCAACACAGCTTGTCTAGTCTGTATCAAATGACTGCAATCAATTGCATTTTAGAAATCTGGTGGATTCCTGCCAATATAAAGTATCAAACATACCTTATGCATTTGATGTATATTTTATTATTCACCTAAAAATTGTGTTAAAGTATTTTATACCAAACATTCACAACACTGTTATTGTTACTCCTTGCATGATACATGTTTATGTCCTTAAACTATCACATTATATGTCGCCATGTTATCTATATTTTTCTGAAACCTATTGAGTCCCATCTTGTAATTTAAAAACAAAATATTTGTCAAACGTAACATCTACTTGGAATAGAAAAATTTTAAAGAAACAACTACTTTGGGCTGTAATTAACAGTCTTGGTCCATTCCAAAAAAGGCGTATACTTAAAATATAGGGTGTGTTTTTAATGATTGTGCAGTGTTTGAAAATATTGCCGTTCCAAGTTTTTTATTAACCCTATGTAAAGTTCATGCAACATAATAGGTAAATACAAAACTTGGACCGGCAATATTCTCAAACACTGCACTGTCATTAAAAATACACCCTGTATCAAAATACAAAATATATCCTTTATACGTGCATCTGGTCTGCAGTGCTTAACAATTAATTCTTGTCCTGAACCTGCCGGTACTGTTCCCACCTTATTAGCAACATTTAATAAGCCCCACAGGTACAGACATACGCCTTTTGGCTTGTTACGTTAATAAACACACTCCAGTATCACCGATAAGCTCATTGTTTATTCACATTAGTAAAACATTACTTGCGCAAAACTCGTGTCTAAGTGTGAACATAAACATTTCAGAACAATAACACTACTCGTAGTCGAATCTACAACGACTCAAAAACCGTTTAGCTCTCACACGTCTTGTAACATTATAACATACGTCTTAACTTAAACAAGGCTGAGTGGTTCTCGAGGTATGGTGTCCGCATCGAGTGCTGGAGATCCCGGGTTCAAGCCCCGGTGAGGGCCTTGATTTCTTCACGTGGACTTCTAGTAACACAATTTCCTCTGGTCTCTAGGTAGTGCGATCGGACGCCCGTGTCTATTGTTGCGCACGTAAAAAATCCCTTGGCAGTTGAAATCGAAAAAGAGTAGCCTAACGGCGCTGCCAGGGCAAAATTTCGAGTTAAAATATACCGAAATTATTTCGGGATCCTCGCCGATGCTACGGAATTCGTGGAATGAGCTGAGTTTCTCCAGACTCAGGTTTGAGTTAGGAGAAGAACGGAGCACTTATGGGTTAAACCGTGTGCCGTGATGTTGATCCAACGACTAAACTAAACTAAACTAAACGTTCCAGAAAACACACACACGCAGTCACACAGAAACGGTTGCTAAAGCCACAGAAGCATTGTGGGGGGGGGGGGGGGGCCGCAATTGAAACGCACTGACACGCACTGTAACCGAACACAGAGGAGATCACTGTCAGTGCTAAATATAGCTCAATCAATCATGTGCCATGCCGGAAAGCGTGGTCGGTCATGACTCGCCATTTCACTCGATCACCAGAGTCGTGGATCAGCTCAGTGTTCCTGTCTCGTCCATGCCACGTGGCCAAGCCATCCAGGTATTTTCCTCTCGGTCTTCCTCTTGGTCTCTAGGTAGTGCGATCGGACGCCCGTGTCTATTGTTGCGCACGTAAAAAATCCCTTGGCAATTGGAAATCGAAAAAGAGCAGCATAACGGCGTGCAAGGGCAAAATTTCGAGTTAAAATATACCGAAATTATTTCGGGATCCTCGCCGATGCTACGGAGTTCGTGCACTGAGCTGAGATTCCCATGTGTGAGTTAGGAGTAGAACGGAGCACTTATGGGTTACACCCGTGTGCCGTGATGTTGATCCGTCGTCTAAACTAAACTTAAACAGGATTCTGTCATAGACTATTTTAACACATCGCTAGTCATTAACTAAGTCGTCCACAAGCTATCATTTACACCAACACATTTTATTGCTATCATTCGTCACTATCTATAATCAGTCGCCATTGCAGTAAACGTCTTGATTCGTCCCTATCCGCGTTTTCAGTCCGTCCCCAATTTACATGTTACACCCTAGTGGCTTCCCACCTTCCCGCCAGTCATAAGTGCGGAACAGATCACGTCAAGTCACTTCGTTCACTGTCATGAGCTGTCCTTACCTCTGAACTTTCGTCTTTATGTCTGTTTTGTACTGTCTTATTTGAACTGTCGTCAATATAATGTAGGGCTGTGGCAATTCTAACACACAGACCATCAACAAAAATGGCAAAGTAGTGGTCAGCATGGCCGAATGGGTTAGAGTGCTTGTTCTTAAACACCCAGAGTGTTGATGCCGAGGTAAGCGATTCAACCCCTACACCGGACAGTTGGACTAAAATGTTGACCTGTCGTCCTCGACTTGGAGACGTTAATTACAAGTACCTCTGAAGTTGGAGTGGGTTCACCTGATGACGAGGGACACTGTCAGTAGGGAAGGCTAACCCACACGCAAAATTTAGACCATCACTACTATAAATGTATGGACTACGCTTGAGCGCAAAGGTACGCTTGAGCGCGAGCGGGGAGGAGGGGGCGGTTAATCAGTTGATAAGAAACCAACGAAAGAGAGACGGAAAGATTTTTTTTTTGGGGGGGGGGGGGGTGTTTTACCATATTTTATGAGAGATGGATTTTTTTTTTAATTTATAATTTTTTATTCTCCAGCGTTAAGCTGCATTAAGAATATAACAATTCAAACAAACCTATCTGAACACAATTGTGTACTCTGCTTAAGGCAAATAACACTTCCATTAACCTTTGTACCTCATACACAGCAAACGCTATGTAAATCAACTGGGAATTTACACATGAACATACATTCACTCATATACACATCAATACTGATAAACAAAGACCAGCAGTTTAAATGTGCATTAATATTGACATAAAGTACCATAAACAGTGTCAAACTTCACACATTAGCACATTATTAATGCGACTTGAATGCTACTAATTGGTTTATGAACTAATCACACACAAAATGTCATTATTTACAAAACTAACTTTACATCACAATTCTGCACATGCCAAACCAACTAAAATTGAAATCTATGCACTACATTCTCTTGTCTTGCTTAGATATGCATTAACAATTAAACCTCAAGAACACTAACTTTAAACAACATAATTTGTGTAGCTTAATTGTGTCTTCATTTGAAGTCAACAGGTATGGGGATCTCCCTCGGTTCTTCCAGACTCCAGTGCCTTCTTCTGAACTTTGATGTTGAGGATTCCATGGTCGGTCATTGCAGATGTAATTGGCTTTGGATCAACATCATCTGGCAACTTGAAAATACGAGTAATCTGTCGGGTCACGAGCCCACAGTCGTCCTGCTTCTGTTCATGCTCTGCCCGAACTGTGATGCGCTGGTTGTCCGAAGTAATTTTGATGTCTTCTGGATTGAAATTCTGCATATCCATGCGAATGCGTAACTCCTTATAAGTGTTGTGAACCTCAGACTCGGCAAGATGTGCTAAGGGCTTGCCGAGAGATGGATTTTTTTTTTAAAACTTTTATTGAGTGTTAAAATCGTTGCGAATTGTATTGTTCGTGTTTTTACAGAGCGTTGGATGTGGACGTGTAGGTGACATATGCGCAAATTTTCCAACATTTTATACATTTGAACATTTCTTCATTGACATTGTTGTAAGGAAATATTTCAAAACAAAACGCGTGATGGTAGTGCGCCGTTGTTATTTCCCCTGCCGCCTCGCTCTCCTGTCAGCTCCAAAACTCCTACCAAGTACCATCACCACCCCTCGGTGTTGATGAAACATGGCGGTGCAAAACTGTTTAGAAACAAACGGTGAGGGCGGCAGCAGAAAACAACAATCCCAGTATCAAAAAGGTGGGAAAGGGGGATGTACAGTTTACGGGTTTACAAAGCCATATATATTAATAATGATTACAATGATAATAATGCAAATAAACAACCAAATACATAAATAATAAAAATGACAAAGAATAAAACTGCTAAGGGTGATAACAATAACATTAACAGCAATGATAATAACAGCAATGTTTACATGAAATACATCTATAATAATAATGACAAAGAATAAAAATACTAAGGGTGATAACAGCAAAGCTAATAAACGCAATGATAAAAATAGTTATGATAATGATTACATTTTCCAAACATGTGATTCCATTTGCTAAAGGGATTTTCTTAGGGATGGTGTTAAAACATGGCAGGTACATACAATAATAACAATTGCAAACCGCACTGTTCAATAATATAGTAGGTGTAAAAGGAGTTGGTTATCTTTTTTCTCCTTGCTTATTTTTTTTTTTTTGGGGGGGGGGGGGGGGGTCTTAATTGTAAGGGTTCATTCATTTTTTCCCTTTCCCTTTTAAAAAAAAAAAAAAATAAAACAAGCATTTGTATCAACATAAATATTTACAATCTCATTGGTTTGGTAAACATCTGTGATTTTGTGTTCATTCATTCAACATTCACTCACTTTTTCCTGTTTCTTTCTCGCACTCATGTATACTAAATTTGATATCTTAAAGAAGAGTACTTGTGTTTACTCTGGAGATATCTGTGATATTTTGTGTTTATAGCATGGGAAGATACCCATTTGCATGTTTCATTTCTTGAACACATTTACATGTGAAAGGGGGGTAACATGGGAGATGATGGTTATATATTAATAATGAAAACAGTAGTATTAATGCAAATAAACACTAAATACATCAATAATAATTATGACAAAAAGCAGGCCACTAGGGGTTATAACAGCAACGATAATAAACAGCAATGATAATAATAGTTATGGTAATGATCACATTTTCCAAACATGTGATTTCATTTGCTAAATGATTAACTTTGGGATGGTGTTAGCATAGCATAGCAGTTACAAACAATTGCAACCTGCAATGTTCAATAATAGTATTTGTAAAAGGAGTTGGTTTTCTTTTTTCTCCTTGCTTATTTTTTAATCTTTTGTCTTAATTGTAAGGGTTCATTCACCTTTTCCCCCTCCTCTTTATTTTTTTTTTTTTTTTAAAATTAAACAAGCATTTGTATCAACACAAATATTTACAGTCTCATTGGTTTGGCAACTATGTGTGGCTTTGTATTCATTCATTCAACATTCACTCACATTTTCCTGTTTCTTTCTCCCACTCATGTATACCATAAACTCATAAAGAAGAGTACCTGTGTTTGCTCTGGAGATGTCTGTGATATTTTGTGTTTACAACATAGGAAATTTATCCATCTGCATATTCCATTCCTTGAACACATTTACATGTGAATGGGGTTTTACAAAGAAAAAGGGGAAATCTTTACATTTTGTTTCCCTTGCCACCTTCTCACCAATTGGTTCCACTCCACCAATGCACTCATCATCACTCACTGGGCAATGATGGTAAAGGCAGGATAATTATTTGAACCAAACCGGTGTGTATCAGCAAAGGCAAAAAAACATGAGCGAGGGGGTGGGGGGCACATGGGAAATGGTTTTTTTGTTTGTTTATTACTAATGACGGCAATAATAATAATGACAAGTAAGAACCATACTGAGGTTAAATACAGCAATATAAAAACCAGCCATGGTAATATTTGTTATGAAAAATGATAAACATTTTTACAACATGTGATTCCATTTGCTAGGATGATTTTCTTTGGAATGGTGTTAACATAGCATAGCAGGTACATACAAATGAAAACTGCAGTTTTTAATAATTACTTGGAGTAAAGGAGTGGGTTTTATTTTCCTCCTTGTTTTTTTCCCCCCCCCCCCCTAAATGTAGGGGTTCATTTATATTTTCCTCTTTGCTCTCTCTTTCTTTTGGTTTTTAATAACAATTTAACAAGCATTTGTATTAACACAGGTTTTCACAGTATCATTGGTTTGGTAACCATATGTGATTTTGTATTCGTTCATTCGACACTCACTCACATGATTCAAAGGGGGTGACAAGGAGAAAGGGAAAACTTTACATTTTGTTTCCTTCGCTACACTCTCACCAATTGGTTCCACTCCACCGATGCCTTTCCCGACCAATAATGATGGTACAGGCAGGACGAATGTTTGAAACAGACCGAGAGATGGAAGCGAAAGATTTATACGTTGTGAAGAGAAACCAGAGTATACCTAACTCTGATTAGACAGACGCGGCCTAGCAGATAAAGAAATAAATAATTTACTAAAAATTATTTATTATACAAAAACTTGGTGCCTAAAATTTTACATAATATTCAAAACTGTAGCTTTTATGACGGTAACATTCAAGTTATACTTTCTAGAATATGAATAAAATTGTTACAGGAATAAACATATACTTCTCTTGCAAAATAGCTTTCAGTACAAATATAGTGAAATCTATAATTGTTCCCCTTGATTGCTAAAGCCGTAATATGACTTCAACCTAGATGCAATTATTTCCCTTATAGTAAATAAAATAAAATTAGTTGTATATCCTTTACAGGGCCGGCATCCCTGGTCTAGGTGTTACACGACTTTCTCCGTAATCCCGTATACTCTCGTAACGTGACGTGATGTGCACGAGAATTGGTAGTGGTTCTCTCCGCGTCAGTAACTTACGGTGTATGTGAGCTGGTCGCTCAGAAAGCAATGGCAAACAACTGAGCGTAATCTTGCCAAGAAATCAACAATCAGCTAAAAGATGCTGATGTTGACAGCGATGTCCTGTAAAGGATATGTGAAAAAAAATTACTTTACATTCAACACCAGCATGTTTTGCTGTTGTGATCTCTTGGCAAGTTTACAGATGGATCAGCCAAAAATACAATAGAAAATGGAGGAGGAGGAATTATCCTAAATTTAAAAAATGGAATGAAAAAAACACAGTCAGTGGCAACTGGAAAATTTTCAAGTAACTTCAAAGCGGAGGTAGAGGCTTTGAACACTGCAGCAGAAATCCAGGCCACCAGAAGGATGATGCATATTACAAACTCGACCGGAGAGAACAAGTAGCAATCTTCAGACTCCGCACAGGACATAACAGGCTGAAATACCACTTGTTCAATAAACTAAAGATAGAAGATACCGATGAATGTAATTGTGGAACTGATAAAATGACAGCTAAACATTTGCTGCAGGAGTGTCCCAATATATGCAGAACAGAGAAAGATATTTTGGCCCACACCTGCTTCATTTGAGGAGAAGCCCTATGGAGATATCAACAAGCTCAAGTTGACTGCAACTTACTTTAACTACATTCAGGTTGACATTTGAAGGTGCATGATAAAGTATTTAGACTGCCGCAATTCATACAAACAGGTATGTCGGTAACAAAAGCGTCCCAGAAGCATGAAATGGAATATTGCTTGGATAGCAAATCCATTACGTGGAAAGTCCGAATCAAAAGCTCGCTGTGTGGGCTTCATAAAAAGGTGGGAAAAGTGTCCTTGTGGCACGAAATGGAATATTGCTTGGATAGCAAATCCATTACATGGAAAGTCCGAATCGAAAGCTCACTGTGTGGATGTCATCTGCAGACTGCATTCTTATGGTTTCCAGAAGAAAAGCCTATGGTGAGCGGAAGGCCCAATATACGGAAGTGAGGCTAAGCAGCCATGTGCAGGACGTGACGATTCCTTGGGTGAGCCCAGTACCAGAGCTCTGTGTGTTGGCTTTGCAAGTATGGAAGCCTCCTTGGATGGCGGGGAATGCCCATGGTCTGCCCCTGCCTTCCCTTGAGGGCTGACCAGGATGTCTTTGGCTTTTCTATATGGGCCAGCTGGGATGGAGGATAACACCACAACAGTGAGAGTCAAACGTCCTAAGAAACCCCCGGGAATGTTAACCCGGTAAAACAAATGCCCGCAGAAGTCGGGATGTGTCGGCCTAACGGCGCAAGTAACGCAAGCTCTGCTGTAAACAGGCACAACGCAATCACGTCCGAAAAAAAAAACTCCGGATGAAAGCAGAAGAAGAAGAAACGACAACTATCAATTGCTCTTCAAAGACTAAAACAACTGAATAAATTATGAAATGGGACAGACAGTACTACACAAATTAGATTTTTAAGAGCATGCATCTTTCCCATTGCAACATACGCCTGTGAGACCTGCACACTTACTAAACAAGCTGAGCAGCGCATAAATGCCTTTGATTATAAATGTTATAGACGAGTTCTAAGAATATCTTGGGTAAAGAAAAGAACAAATGCATCAATACTTAAAGAGCTGAGCTGAATATTGAAGAAGGTTGGCTATTAAAAACGATAAAACAAAGAAAATTGAAATATTTTGGTCACTGGAAACGTCACGAAAGTTTGGAGAGAACAATAATGGAGGGGT
This sequence comes from Cepaea nemoralis, assembly GCA_014155875.1. Taxonomy (NCBI): domain Eukaryota; kingdom Metazoa; phylum Mollusca; class Gastropoda; order Stylommatophora; family Helicidae; genus Cepaea; species Cepaea nemoralis. Next base: position 116,528 of record JACEFZ010017921.1, on the reverse strand, counting down.
ATATGCCTGGGAAGAGAGGAAGAGGAAGGCCAAAGAGAAGATGGGTGCAGGATGTGGCGGATGATCTCCAGATGGGTGTATCAGACGCGGGACATCTTGCGGGATCGAGAGGTCTTCCGGAAGGTTGTTATGGGAGTGAGGGTCTGCAAAGGACATGCTACTGAATGAATGAATGAATGAATGAATGAATGAATGAATGATGAATGAATGAATGAATGGTATCTTCCGCAATTTCATTGCACAGTGAATGGAAATGTATATTCTAATACTTGTTTATTTCATTATGTACCATATTTGGTCAAATCCTACTTTTTGTTTGGCAATGAATCTGTTAATATTTAAATTATATCTACAGCAAGCAACAACAACAGGAAAAGGTAGACAAACTTCTCTCCTCATCTTCCCAAGACTATTCTGCAGCAGGCATTGGTGATCAGGATTCTACATTGCTCTCTGTCTTCTGATATTGTAATGAAATTAGTATTGTTTATAAATATTCGTTGTATATTTGTTTAGGAAGAACGAAGTACCACAATGATGTTTGTTCATCAAGAATGATGATGACCATTCATTTCATTCAGTGGGATTGAAAGTATGGAGCTGTGAGTTCTAAGATGGCTGATAAGGCCTATTTTGGCTCGAAATGTTATTTGACAATGTGGACAAAGAATGCTTGACGTTCCTGGGGGAGGATTTCCTGTAGTGGTTTTTCTGTCTGCTTTTTCTTCACAGCTCTTGCAGTCCTGGTTGCCACACACGTGACTACGCCCTTGCGTAATGATGCACGCCACGAATTTCGGTCTCTGGCTGCAGTCCCCCGTGTGTCATGATGAATTCCAAAAGCATTCAGTGAGATTTTCAGAGTGTCTTTAAAGCGTTTCCTCTGGCCGCCTTGGGAGTGTTTACCACAACGCAACTCGCCGTAAAAAAAATTCGTTAAGGGGGCCTGTGATCTGGCCTGAGAGTCAAGTGACCAGCGCAGCGAATCTGATTCTTCATTAGTAGAGTGTGGATACTGGGCATGGACGCTCTTTCTAGGAGTTCAGTGTCTGGGATCTTGTCTTGCCATTTAATCTTCAGTAGCTGCCTAAGGCAGGCGGTGTGGAAGTGGTTTAATTTCCTAGCGTGTCGCTGATAAACAGTCCAGGTTTCACAAGCATATAGCAGTGTGGATTTCTTCTTCTTCTTCTTCTTTCGTTCGCTTGAAATATGTCTATAACTGCAATGCTGTCTCTTGTATGAATTGAACTGTCTTTTTCAGTTCACACAGCGGTCCATAGAGTTTATCTTCCACTGTCGTCTCTCTAGGCCAGAAGGTTTGCCTAGATATGTTATATTTTGGGCAGTCTTGGAGTATGTGCTCTGCTGTCTGCGACACCAATCCACATGTGCACATGGCTGTTTCACCAATCTTGAATTTTGTATACATGTGGTTGCGTAATCTATTGTGCCCTGTTCTGAGGCGCAGAATAATGACTTGTTCTGGTCTATCCATAACGTGGTAGTCATCTTGAGCAGGTTTTGGTGGCTTTCTGACTGATTTGATCATTCTTTTCTTTTGGTGGTATGTAACGGGCACATCAGGCTGTTCTTCTTTGGCTCCTTCCTTAGCCAATTGATCAGCTCTGTCGTTTCCGGGTACTCCACAGTGGGATGGTATCCACTGTATGGTGACCTTATGCTGACTGCTAAGTTCAGAAAGTAGTGTCCTTAGTACTGGCAATTTCCCAGACAGGAGCGCCTCGAGTACTGATTTTGCATCTGTCAATAGCACCACAGGTTGTGTACCATTGCTGGTATGTAGTAATTTCTCTGTTGCTATCTTGATTGCCTCAATTTCAGCATCGTAGTTATGGCAGTACTTTCCTGTCGGTACTCTAGCTGTGTCCCTAGTATTATTCGGGTATTCTATGTACACTCCCGCTCCTCCATTTCGAACAGCATTTTGTGCTGACCCATCTGTGTAGACTCGGATCCAGAGGTCCTGTGGGTATTCTTCATCAAGGAAGCTGAGAGTGGCTGTTCTGCGCTGCACACTGTTCTGATTCTTCCTTGTCAAATATTCCTCTCACTTTTGTCTGGATTTGTAATGATAGTCTATTCTCATCTTTCCATGGAGTTCGCTCTGGAATAGTTGTTAGTGGGATACCAACTGTGGGCAGATCGGTGGTTTCTCTGCAGAGTCGTTTGGCCTGGTGGATAAAACTACTTCTTTTCAACCGCCCCATAGCTAGGTTTTCAAATCTGTTCTTCATAGGGTGGCCTGGCAAGCTGAGGAACTTTTCTGCTTGTATTAGCGTTTTCGTATCTCTGCGCTCACTCAGTGCTTGTGTCCTCCCCATCTTCTCCATTTCCACTATAGGGGTTGATCTCATCCCTCCTGTGGTGACTCTAAGTGCTTGATTTTGCACTTTGTCCAGCTCTTGTAGTGTGGTTTTTGATGCCGAACACCATGCAGTTGACCCGTATTCCAGGTGTGGTCGTATGCTCTGTTGATAAACTTTGCTAAGTATTTTCCCACTGGCTCCCCATGTGGTTCCACTTAGCTTTCTCGGGATGGCTATTTTCCTTCTGGCTTTTGCTACTGCTTGTTGATGTGCTTTCTCCATGTCAGTCCTGCCATCAAATGTTACTCCAAGGTATGTTGGTTCTTTATCTTCTCTTAGGGGTGTTCCATTTATCTGGATGGTCCCTGCCTTTTGTTTTGGAGAGAGGGTAAATAGGGTGTTGCTGCACTTGTCAGTGTTTATGCTGAAACACCATCTATTTGCCCATGCAACAAATGTATCTACAGCTCTTTGTAGTAATCTGATGGCCACTGATGCATGTTCATTTGTGCTCCATAGAACCAGGTCATCGGCGTACATTGCGGCTTTAATTCCATGCGGTAGATTAGCCATGAGATCATTGATGAAGATTAGAAAGCGTGTGGGGGACAAGACTCCGCCCTGGCGAACACCATGACGCAGTAGTACTTTCTTGCTCTTTATTCAGTCTATCTGTACTCGGGCTCTTCTGTTGTGCAAGTATGCTTTCACCCATTTGTACATTCTTCCATTGACTTTGCAGTTTCTCAGTTTATTCATCAGACCTTCTTTCCAGACTTTGTCAAAGGCTTTCTTCAAATCTATCCATGCCGCAAGCACCAGCTTCTTCTCTTGGAATGCATCCTCAATTTCTTGAGAGAGGTAGGTTGTCTGATCTTCCGTAGAGTAGCACTGCCTAAAGCCAGCCTGCTGTGGCACAAGGATGTTTTTACTTTCAATGTACAACTGCAGGCTGTGATTGATGATGCGCTCCAGTGTTTTGCAGAGACAGCTGGTGAGGCTAATTGGTCTGTAGCTAGAGGCAATGGAACTATCTTTCCCTGATTTTAGGAGGGGTATCATGATTGCTTCTCTCCAGGCTTGTGGACCACTGCCTAAGGTCAAACTGTTATTGAAGATCTGTAACAGCTTTGCTTTGGCCTCTGTTCCTAGGTTCCTGATCATTTCATTGGAGATACCATCAGCTCCTGGTGACTTTCTCATTTTCAGTTTTTATATGGCTAGCTCCAGTTCGCTGATTGTGATGGGTGCCTCCAGAACCTCATGTACTATTTCCTTCTGTCCTGTATGTTGCCGTTTCTCTTGAATCTCTTGTTGTTTCTCTGGACTGATTTTGATATTGTTATCTTGTGCGAATGAGTCCGCAAAATGGTCAGCAGCTTGCTTTCTTGTTAAGATATTTCCATCTTTATGTAGTGCAATTTTTGAGTTTCTCCCTGTGCCCTCATCGTTAAGTTGTTTTATTAGCTTCCACATTTTCCTTGTGTCTCTTTCAAAGTTCAGAGACTCTGTTTTCTCCTGCCAACTTTTCCGTCTAGCCTGCAGTTTGGCCCTTTGAAATTTGGCTTTTGCATGCTGGAATTTATTGTGGTGCTCTTGGCTGGGTGTGACCTCTGCTTGCTTTCTACATACTTCCACATCATTATGCAACTGTTCCAGTTCACTACTCCAGTAGGGTTTATATTGTTTACGGGCTCCTCTTGGTACTGTTTCTCGTGCTGCCTGTAGTATGCATTTCCCAAACTCTTCAACTACTTTATTTATGTCTTTCTCAGTGTTCAGGTTTCTAACCAGTATGCTGGTGCGATTCTTGTACATTGTCCAGTCTGCTTTCTTGTAGTTCCACCTCGAGAGGGTGCTGCTTTTACTTGCAAGCTCATTTTCTACAGTTAGGAAGACTGGTCGATGGTCACTGCCACCTAGTTGTTTCCCAACAATTCGTGTAATGTTCCACTCCAGGTCTGGTGAATGAAAAGCCAGGTCAGGTGTAGTTGTAGAGTGCCATGATCTCGAGTAGAAAGTATGTGGGTCGGACGGCTTGTTAACCAAGATGAATCTATTCTCATCCTGCCAGTCTTCCAGTCTCTCTCCTCTCTGGTCCATGTGATCATAGCCCCAACTCTGCGAGTGGCTGTTGAAATCGCCACACACAATCATTTTTTCTGTTAATGGTAGTGTGTCCAGTGCCTGTGGGCGGTCACTTGGACAGTAGTAATTGATCAGATGTAGGTCTGTATAGCCTGTTTTAAGTTTAAGTGTCTGACACTCAGCCCCTTCCATATAGACTTCGATTTCGGAAGCAGTGATGTTATTTTTTACAAGGGTAAGTATCCCACATTTTCGCCTGTCCTTTCGGTCAGATTGGTAACACTGGTAGCCTCTGATTTTGAAGGCTATATTTTCGTTGAGGTGAGTTTCTTACAAGCAACATATGCTTACTTTTTCTTGGTCCAGGATGTTCTAATTCTACTTTTTTGTTGCTGACTCCCTCCGCATTCCAGTGCATTATTTTAAGTCTTTGTTTAGTATGGCCAGCTGTTCTATTCTCATGTCCCCTGGCTCCACAGGACATCTGAGAAGGACCTCCAGTAGTAGGGGTTGGACCCTTTCGAGACATAGGGCCCGGCGCTGCACCTGCCTGGGGGTCCAAAGCAGGGCGAGCACCATAACATTTAGCAGCAGTCAACATATTCCATTTTGCGTAATTGCGTGCCATCCTGATTTATGTGGTTCCTGGCTGGTTGCCTCCGTCTTCAGCACCTTTCCTTTGCTAGAGCAGACTGTAGTCTCACTCGAGTTTAGATGTGTACACACGCACACACGTGTCTGCACATGCATGTATGTGTATACACATCTAGAGCACACTGGTTATTTTCCGACGCCAGATACTCGCCGTCGCCCCTTCTCCTGTTAGTTAAAACAGTTCCGCCACATGAAGGCCAGGAGTTGGACTTTTGCTACATAGGTTATGTATTCACGAGCCATTGGGGTATTTAAGCAATGTTGGGCGCTCACCCCAACACTGCGCCCGGGCTACATACAGCAACATTTGGAACCGCAGTGTGGATAATACAACTGCTTTGTAGACTTTTAGCTATGTTTGCAGGCTTATTCCAATTCTGTCCCATACATTCTTGTACAGTCTGCCAAAGGCCGCGCTGGCCTTGGAGATTCTTGCATTCACTTCGTCATCGATTGGGGCAGCTTGTGACACAGTGCTGCCAAGATAGGTGAATTTGTCCACAAAATTTAGTCTATGACCATTCACTTTGATATTCGGCACAGTGTGATTAATCCCTGGAGCTGGCTGGTACATAACTACAGTATTCTCCAAGTTGATATTGAGCCCAGAGTTGGCACAGGCATGTGAGAAAGCTGAAACATTATCTTGCATGTCCGCCTCTGAGTTGGCGTATAGAGCGCAATCATCAGCAAACAGGAGCTCTCTGACGGTGTCGCTGTTAATTTTGGTTGTAGCTTTCAGCCTTCTGAGATTGAATAACTTTCCATCTATGCGGTAGTTGATGTCTATTCCAATGTCGTTGTTCTCGAAGGCATCAACATTGCTGAAAACATGAGGCTGAACAGTGTTGGTGCCAGGATACATCCTTGCTTCACTCCACCGGTGACAGGAAAGGGCTCAGACAGTTCACCATTTTCCTGTACTGTACTCCTGCATACCATCATGAAATAGCAGCACTATTTGGACAAACTTTCGTGGACAACCATATTTTGCCATAATCTTCCACCGTCCCTCTTTGCTGACTGTATCAAAAGCCTTGGTAAGGTCAATGAAAGTGGAGAACATTTCGCAGTTCTGTTCCTGACATTTCTCTTGCAGCTGCCTTGCAGCGAAAATCATGTCAACAGTTCCTCGTTCTTTTCTAAAGCCACATTGACTCTCAGGAAGAAGACCTTGATCGAGATGGGCCGTGTGACGAAGTCAACAGCTTCCCCATCATCTTTTGCTTAAATTGGGGAAACATCTCTTTAAAACTCTTATTTTGTATTCGTATTTATACCTATATATCTATGTATAGATTGTCCATGTTTATAGCATAAATCAACTGCTATTTAATATTATTAATTTAATATGAAATAATACGTTACAATAGTGTAGGGGGAGAATCTTATGTACAAAATAATGTACCCAGCCAAATCTACAAATTTGGCTACAACACTTCCACATTTTTGTTGGAGAATTTAACGACAACGAACCCCCTGGCACGGCCACTTCCGGTCAGGGGAGAGATGGCGAAACTCGTTCTTTTTGTGCTAGACGTCGTGGTAGAAGCATGTGCGAGTAAACTAGGCTCTTAGAATACTTACAGAGTGATAAGAGATTTTCTCAGGTGTAACATGCCTGGGGTCATTGACATTACTGGCCAGGAGAGATAATAGACAGAGGTAAAATGGGGCCGGGTAGTAGATCCCCGGAGGGTGCAAATGAGAAGACAGTGAGTTTAAGGGGGAGTCATGGAGAAGTCAGCCGGCGAGCGTAGTTGCGGGGCAGACAGTTTTAGCTGTGGGGTAGTGTTGTGTGGAGCATGGGGAGGGCTGCAAAGAAAGGGAAAAAGACAGGGAAAACATTGACTGAGGAGAGTTGAGTGTTGGGAACCAACAGTAGATGTCGGCGGTCCGGGAAACTGAAGGATAGCGGAGTTAAGGAGAGAACTCCGAGTTGTGTTTTGTTCAGGGAGGGACAGCTGAGTTTTGAGACCGGACAGTGAGGTCGGCGATCTGGAAAATGGAATAATAGCGGAGTTGGGGAGAGACCTCCGAGCTTTGTTTTTTCAGGGATATGGAGTTGAATTTTAGACCCAGTGTGGGTTGGATCGAGTGAGTTCGGGCCGGGAGAGAGGCTGGTTAACTGTCGTGTTGGATGAGATTAAGTAGGCCTTGAGATGCAGTGTTAGTCGAGTGTTCGGTTGTGATGAAGATATATTCTGAGAGAATTATTGTTCCTGGATTTATATGTTGTGTGGTTCCGTGTTAATGGATATTATGTGCGCAAACTCAATCGTGTTCACTGACTGGTTGATGTGTGCTGTAATGATGACTGGTGGTGTGAGACAGGTGGCTAGCTCAGCTTCCACACTGCAGTAAAATAGAAGGAGAAGTATGACCTAGACAACGACCAATCTTCGTTTGGTACAACAGAGTTTGTCATTCAAGATTTTATGGGGACTCTTCGCTTAGAGAGGATACTGAGTTCAGAGACATTAGTCGGGCACACAATTATCACCATATTCCAGCAGACGGCGTGTTTCAAAGGGGTCGGAGAATTAACACAGAATTCACGGGAAACCAGGTGAAAATAACATTGTACACTCGGAGAGGGGAGGGTGGACGGTGAAGGGTTGTCCACGGTATAAAAACAGGGTTTTCTCCTCGGCGTGAACTGGCTAGCAGATAAAAACAGCGGCAGATTCAAGTTCGGGTCGACAGAAAGTTTGACTGTGTACGACAGTAGCGGAACAGTGTCCTGAGTGCAGTGTGTGTGTGTGTGTGTGTGTGTGTGTGTGTGTGTGTGTGACGAAGACAGTTGCACGGTGTTTTACGGGTCAGCACAAGCAAAAAGGCGAGGCGCCAGAGGGCAAATACAGGTGAAATACTTTTATAAAAACTCCACCGAGGAGGGGTGTCAAGATCTCCAATAAGGCCTTATAGAGACGATAGGAGTTAACACTAGTCTAGTAGGGAGACACCAGACAGGAGAGACACCAAGCACTATAAATAGCCTCACAAGGAGACACATTTGTGTCAGACCAGGGGCCAATGCGTACAACTGAGCGAGGGCTTTCCCCAAGCCATTGGGAAGCTTGTCCTTGCGAGTAACCGTGAAATTCCCGGTTACTCTAACTCACAAGCCAGCGTGCTTGCGAGACCATGCACGCAATAATAGCTACTGCACGGAGGGGACAGTGTCCGTGCTTGTCCACGCAATGTGTAGCGTGTGGACAGACCTGACTGGAGACGGTAGAGAGCAGACGTATCCTTGACAAATGCTATAGTTTCTAGGCAATAGGCAAACATAGGGCTGTTCATTTAGATTGTGAATACTAGCATCATTTCTCATCACTTCATTGCATTCATGTTGTATAATGATGATGAAGTATAACGCTCGTAGAGCCATTCAAATGTCGGCTCTGAATAAATTGCATTCCTTTCGCAAATGTCACGAGTTGTTATTTCGTGCGGTGCGAAAGTAGGGGAGTCCTGAGAATCTGCAGCGCACAAGTCGCTGACAGGCAGGACCCCAATTGGTGTCAGATTACAGTGAACCAACGCTTCTGAGCAGTCATAGCAAGCATTTGTGGTAATATTCAACCAACAATTAACGCCAGCAGGCAAGTGGTATTATAAACCACTGAATGAACGCTAGCTATCCATTGGTATTACAAAATTCTGTACCGGCATCAGTTCATTGCACGACTCAACATCATTGCTGTGTGATATATTTCAAAGTAATGCAAATTTGTTTCTATACATGACATAAATAATTTTCTGTGGTAAATTATACGATCACCAATTTGTGGAGTGTGAACCACAACTGAGCCAAATTAAATCGGTAAAGTGTGTAAATCTACAAATATTAATTAGAAAGTGTGTTATTATACTAAAAGCAATAGAAATGTATACAATCATCAGTGAACATTACCATCATAACCACCGTGTACATTTCATTGCGTGTGATACAGCCATCAACGTCACCATTCTACGAAGTCAGCAAATAGATTAGCGACGAACTGAAGCCTAGAACGAAGTTACACCATAATCAGAAAGTGAAGACAAGACGACATCGACTGTCATACGACGAATCATCTCACATATCATCTAACAATCATTCAGACGATCATATCATTCATCCATTAATACCATTTATCACTATCTATCACATTTTTCATTCATCATTCGCATGAAATATGAGCTTGTATTGACAACATAAGCGTGTGTCTAATTTTTCCTCCTCTACTAACCAGAAGCAGCCAGTATATTATCAAGTCAAATCATGTTGTAAGTGTGAAAGACAGCGGTGGAACATCCCAAGAACCGTACTTTCCAAAGAATTAGATGAGTATATTTTCAGAATATTTTGGTATGCTCTAAATTAATCATGCATCTTCTTTTTCAGTAAAAGATGTATACTTACTAACACATTTTACGAACTATTGTGTGAATATTATTGTGATATCATTTTGAACTAACATTACGAAATATGGCGTCACTAAATGAATGTATCCAGGCGGGCATCGCAATAGGCCATACTGGTGAAAAATTAGAAAAGTGGGCGGATCAAAAATATAGAGAAGAAACAGAGAGAAAAGCTGCTCTTGACAGAGATGAAAGAGCATTAGAAAGGCAGCATCAAAAAGAAATGAAAGAGATCGAGGAAGCTACCAAACAGAAACAATTAGAGTTAGACCAAATTACCAAACAGAAACAATTAGAGTCAGATCAAGCTATCAAACAGAAACAGTTAGACTTAGAGCATGCTAACAAACAAGCAGAGGAAGCCACCAAACAAAAGCAGATACAAGTAGATTCAGAGACTAGACTAAAAATGAAGGAAATGGAGGTAGATTCTAACATACAAATAGCCTCTAGCAAACAAAAGAGCCAAGAAGTACAGAACAAATTTAGTAAGTACAAGGGCCTTATCAAACCATACAGTGTAGGTGATTAGCGCATGGACTGAAAACATAGAATTCCAACTAAAAACACAGAAAATACCTTTAGATGATTGGGCAATGATTTACATGAGAAACCTGAGTGGGGAGCCTCTAAAAGTAATAGAATCCATACCTACAGAGTTTACAAACAATTATCACGATACACGATAGGATAATGCAACATTTTCTTTTAGACGCCACTGGGTACCAAATTCAATTCTCACAGATTAAGCCAAAAGCAACTGAAACCTTCTTAGACTACATCTCTAACGTGCAGAGCACATTTAAAAAGTGGACTAGAGCTGCTAAAGTAAGTAACAGCTATGAACAACTAGAAGAGCTGATGGTAATGGACAAGGTGATTTCTACCGTTCCTACCCCTTTTGCAAAGTTTTTACAACAGTCAGATATTGAGTCCATTCAGCAATTAGAAAAACGGGGATCAGCTTATTTTTCCTCTAATCGGGACATATTTAAAACTACATCACATGACACAGAAATTACAGCTTTTGCAAATAAAGTTCCTGATAGATCTTACAACCAGAAAGATTACCGTAAGAAGGACAAACCATATCAGAAACCACCTCGATGTAATTATTGCAATCTTTTTCATCCGACTTACTCGATGTGTGATAAGAACCCCACATATCCGTCATACTTAGAAGCAGTGTTAAAGAAGCAAGAAAGCAGAAGATCATCCTTTAAACGGGCTGTCAAATGTTATTTTTGTTCTTCTTCTTCTTCTTCGTTCACCCGGAGTTTTTTTCCGGATGTGATTGCGTTGTGCCTGTTTACAGCAGAGCTGCGTTCTTGCGCCGTTAGGCCGACACATCCGACTTCTGCGGGCATTTGTTGACCGGGTTAACCTTCCCGGGGGTTTCTTAGGACGTTTGACTCTCACTGTTGTGGTGTTATCCCCCATCCCAGCTGGTCCATATAGAACAGCCAAAGATCCTGGTCAGCCCTCAAGGGAAGGCAGGGGCAGACCATGGGCATTCCCCGCCATCCAAGGAGGCTTCCATACTTGCAGAGCCGATACATAGCGCTCTGGTACTGGGCTCACCCAAGGAATCGTCACGTCCTGCACATGGCTGCTTAGCCTCACTTCCGTATATTGGGCCTTCCGTTCACCATAGGCTGTTCTTCCGGAAACCAGAAGTATGCAGTCTGCAGATGACATCCACACAGTGAGCTTTCGATTCGGACTTTCCATGTAATGGATTTGCTAGCCAAGCAATATTCCATTTCGTGCCACTAGGACACTTTTCCACCTTTTATGAAGCCCACACAGTGGGCTTTTGATTCAGACTTTCCACGTAATGGATTTGCTATCCAAGCAATATTCCATTTCGTGCCACTAGGACACTTTTCCACCTTTTATGAAGCCCACACAGTGGGCTTTTGATTCGGACTTTCCACGTAATGGATTTGCTATCCAAGCAATATTCCATTTCGTGCCACCAGGACACTTTTCCACCTTTTATGAAGCCCACACAATGGGCTTTTGATTTGGACTTTCCACGTAATGGATTTGCTATCCAAGCAATATTCCATTTCATGCCTCTGGGTCTTCATGCACCTTTAAATGTCAACCTGTATATAGTTAAAGTAATCTGCGGTCAACTTTAGCTTGTTGATATCTCCATAGAGCTTGTCCTCAAATGAAGCAGGTGTGGGCCAAAATATCTTTCTCTGTTCTGCATACGTTGGGCAATCCTGCAGCAAATGTTTTGCTGTCATTTTTCCAGTTCTACAATTACATTCATCGGTATCTCCTATCTTTAGTTTATTGAACAAGTGGTATTTCAGCCTGTTATGTCCTGTGCGGAGTCTGAAGATTGCTACTTGTTCTCTTCGGTCGAGTTTGTAATATGCATCATCCTTCTGATGGCCTGGATGCTCTGATTCCCATTTGGTTCTATAAGTGCTTTTTATCAACCTCTTTGCCTCATTATAGGTTATGTCTATGTCAGGCTGTGGTAGTCGTCCGCCCTCTTTTGCCAGTCTGTCAGCCTCTTCGTTTCCAGGTATACTGCAATGTGATGGGATCCACTGTATTACAACTTTTTTGGATTTCTGGCATAGACCATGGAGTGCTGCTCTTAGGTCAGTTAGTTCTGTGCTGTTATTGCTCTTCAGTATTGAGACAGCTGACTTTGCATCTGTGAAGATAGCTATTTGCTTCTCTTTATTTTCCTCCATCAGGAGCATTTCTGCTGCAGTTTTCAGAGCCTCTACCTCCGCTTTGAAGTTACTTGACAATTTTCCAGTTGCCATTGAATGTGTTTTTTTTTCGCTCCATTTTTTAAATTTAGGAGAATTCCTCCTCCTCCATTCTCTATTGAATTTTTGGCTGATCCATCTGTATATGCATGGGTCCAATTCCTGCTTGGGTAATGTTCTTTTATGTAGTTTAGGGTTATTTCTCTTCTTTCGGTTTCATGCTGGGTGTTCTTTTTCTCAATACCAGGAATGTTTTCTATCATCTCAGGCAGTTGCTGCTGTCTCCAAGCTGGGAACTTGTGTGCATTGTGTATGGGCTTGACTGTTGATATGTTAAGAATAGGATCTGACCTAATCCTTCGTTTTGCAGTTTCTACAAAGTTGCTCCGCTTCAGTCTTCCCTTTCCAAAACCATTAAATCTGTTGTACATAGGGTGGTCTGTCAATCTTCTAAATTTTTCTGCTTGTTGCTGGGCTCTGCTATCTCTTCTATCCTGCATTGGTTGTAAACAAGTGATCTTTTCTAATTCATTCATAGGCGTTGTCTTCAGGCTTCCAGTTATGATTCGCATTCCTTGATTTTGGACTCTACTTATTTTGTTAAAGTTTGACTTAGCTGCTGTTGCCCAAGCTGCAATGCCATATTCCAGTACTGGCCTCACCCGTCCAGTATATAACTTCTTGAGAACTTTCTCATCTGCTCCCCATGTTGTACCAGCAAGCTTTTTCATGATTGCCATTCTTTGCCTTGCTCTTGTTCGATTTTTCTCAACCTGTGTCTTCCATGTCAGGCGACGATCAAAGGTGACTCCTAGATAGTTTGGATTTTCTTCATGGCGCAATATTTTTCTATTCAATACCAGCTTAGGTTGCTGAGTTTTAGTTGAGAGGGAGAACACTGTGCATGTTGTTTTCTCCTCACTTATCTTCACTAGCCATGATTTTGACCAGTCCTCTAGCGCTAATAGGGCTTGCTGTATTCTGCTGTTAGCTGTACTAATATATTCTTCAGATGTCCATATGGCTAGGTCATCTGCAAAGGATGATGTGTGTACTCTGGCTGGAAAATTTTCCGTGATGTCGTTTATATATGCTAGGAATAATGTTGGTGAAAGAACTCCTCCTTGGGGGACACCTTGCTCCAACAGCATCATTTTGCTGGTTTGGCCTTGTACTTTTGTCCTGGCAGTTCTGTTCTCAAGGTAGTGGCTGATCCATTTGTACATTTTCCCGCAAACATGCATTTTTTGCAGTTTTACTTTCAGTCCTTCCTTCCATACTTTATCAAATGCTTTTTCTAAATCTATCCAGACTGCTAGTGTGTGCTTTTTCTCTTGGAAGGCATCCTCTATTTCCTGAGCTATATAGGTTATTTGATCTTCAGTAGATCTGTACTTTCTGAATCCTGCTTGGTGAGGTGTTAAGAGTTGGTTTTCTTCCAGATGCCATGTTAGCCTGCCATTGATAATGCGTTCCATTAATTTTCCTACACAGCTAAGAAGACTGATAGGTCGATAGCCATTTGGTTCTTCCAGGTCTTTTCCTTTCTTTGGGACTGGTATTAGTATAGCTTCCTTCCATGCCTGTGGGACTATTCCCCTCTTCCAGCTGTAATTTAGGACTGCTAGTAGTTTCTTTTTTGCCTTAGTGCCTAGTCCTATTAGCATTTCATTTGTGATTCCATCCTTTCCTGGTGATGTCTTCTTTTTTAGGGTATTCATTGCCTGTTCCATTTCTTCCATTGTTAGATTTGCCGTCATATATTCTGCTGCTGTCTCTGTATATGTATGATGTATCTGTTTATCTTTGATTGCTTTCTTCTGTTCGGCTGTAATATCAATGTGGTTTGCACTGGCATAGTGTTCCATTAGTGCATTTGCAGCCTTTTTTCCTGTAAGCAAGGCATTTCCTTGTTTAATTGTTATTTGTTTGTTTCTAGGTCCTTCATTGTTCATGGCTTTCACTAGTTTCCATAGTTTGTTTCCATCCCTGTCAAAATTCAGGTTTTCTGTTTTTTCCTCCAACAATCTCTTGTTGTTTGATTTACTGTTCTTTTATATTTTGCTGAGATGGCTTTGAGAGAGATGTTCGCTTCAGTTGTTTGTTCTCTCTCTGCGGTCTTCCTAGCATCTTCAACTTTGTCCTCCAAAAATTGTAGTTCTTCAGTCCAGTATGGCTTTGTAATTTTTCCTTGCTCCTCTTGGAATAGACTCAGTGGCCGCCTGTATTATTGCTCTGTTTAGACTTTCCACCATTTGCTTCATGTTGCCATATCGTGTATTTACGTTTTCACAATATTTGTCTGTTAGTATGGAAAATCTGTCCCAATCTGCTCGTTTGTAATTCCAACGGGGCAAAGGCTTTTGCTCCTGTGGAACATACTCCATATTTATTACAAGCTTGATTGGTCTGTGGTCACTATCTGCTAATTGGTCCAGCACATGGCGATCGATTTTGTGGAGGATGTCTCCTGTGCAGAAAGCTAAGTCTGGAGTAGAAGTGGTAATCCATCTTCTGGAGTAGAAGCTCGGTGTGTCATCCGCTTTGTTAAGTAGATGGAGATTTGAGTCTATTTCCCAGTCCTCCACTTCATCTCCTCTTTTGTCAGTATCTGGGTATCCCCATCTTTCTGAACGGCTATTAAAGTCTCCGACAACAATGCAATTTGTGTCAGTTATTTCCATGTTTGAGAGTGTAAGATCCTTATCTGCCGGGCTATATAGATTGCTAAATTCTTATTTTCACGTCCTTTATCATTATATCAACACCTATAATTTCCGTTTGGTTGTCAGAGATCACAGATACTTCGCTGCAAGGTATTGTATTTCGTGTAAGTATTACAACTCCTCCTTTGTGTCCTTCGCGGTCGAAACGTGTGGCCTGATATCCCTCGACTGAAAATGTGCGATTGGCGTTGAGGTGTGTCTCTTGAATGCATGCCACATCTATTCTATCTTTATGAAGACGCTGTGTTAGGGAGGCTTTCTTGTTATAAACTCCTTCTGCATTCCATTGTAGTATGTTGAGTGTCCGGGGTGTTTGGTCAATAGTTCTTAACCTACTCCTCTGTGCCTTGACTCCACAGCACAGGGGAAGGTGACCACCAGTAGTCATGGGTGGACCCCCTCGAGGCAGGGGGCCCGGCACTATCACCGCCTGATGGGACTTCACGGGATTAGCACCATAACGATTAATTTTCATCTGTGGCATCATGAAATGATAAAGTTACGTTGCACTTCTTTGTCAAGCCTGTGGCTCAGTACATCCGATTTCGACAAGCATTTGTTCGGGATGCTTTCCCTAGCCTTTGACTGTCCCCAGTCTACCTACAAGGCAGCAGGTTTGTGCGTCACTTCGTCTGGTCCCTCTCCCTTGACCTGTCCGACATGGATGACCCTACCAGTAGCTGTGCTACCGTCGGCATAGCTCTTGGGGTCATTGGAACGCTCAAGCCCCTCTACCTCGTCAAGGTGGACGCACGGCAGAGGGGTTATTTTTGTTCAAGTTATGGCCATTATAGTAATAAATGTACTGGAAGACAGAGAATGAAGGCAAATAATGCAGCACTCATGGATACATCATCAGACGATGAGAGTGACATTGATCCGGAACTTGTGAATGTGTTGCCAACGAGTAAATGTCAGAGTGTATCATTAGTAACAGATATTTTAGACTTTAAGAAATGTAAAGTATGCCATCAGTTTCATGCGGATGGTGGGCACATAATACCATGTTCAAATGAAGATGCTAACGCAGCGTGTGCCTCCAGAGGTAAACTTAAGTTCTACGATGCACTGGTCAATGGTCAACCATGCCAATGTTTAGTTTATAGCGGAAGCACTCTACTGGGTTTAAGGAGAGAACTTGCTAGACCAGAAGATTATACGGGTGAATTTGTCAAATGCCGTACTTTCTCTGGGACCATTGAGAAATATCCACTGGCAAAAGCGCATATCAATACCCCGTTCCTTACCGGCACATTTACGTGCGCTATCCTGCAAGATCCATGCACGGATCTTATTTTAGGGTGCCTAGACGCATTGAAAGAATGTACAGACAACGACATAAAAACCTGGAAACATACACGCTGTAACAAGGTCAGATACAGAAACAAACTATACTGACTTACAAAATGAAATGCTACAGCTATTAACACCAAGTGGTGCAGATACCAACACTACTCGACAGAAATTTATCGAGGCACAAAACACTGACCAAACAATTACACCATATTTTAAATTTTTGGGTGAAAGAGCGAAAGTGACTAAGAATGCATCTTGGTACTTTAGAAAATTTAACGGAATTCTCATGCGTTATTACACAAATAATAACCATGAAATTCAGCAGACGGTGTTACCTGTAACATACCGACAAAATGTGTTTAAAATCGCACATGAGTCACCGTTTGCTGGACATTTGGCTTATGATAAACGCGAGCCAGAGTTCTATCACACTTTTTACTGGCCGAAATTCTGTTCGGACATAAAATCTTTCTGTCGTTCTTGTACTATTTGTCAACATCTTGTACGAAAGGGAAAGCATGTGACGGCCGAAGTTCAACGGTCATTATTAGCATCCAGACCATTTGAGTGTGTAGCGGTCGATATTGTTGGACCCCTGAATCAGGTGTCAAGCAAAGGAAACCGTTATATACTTACTCTCGTGGACCTATGCACCAGGTGGATCGAAGCGATCCCACTCAAATACATCACCTCCAAAGATGTGGCAAATGTATTTTTGCACATATTTTCTCGCTTTGGCTTCCCACGATCTATCTTATCAGATCGGGGAACGCAGTTTATTTCGGCTGCTACGCAAGCCTTAACCAAATTGTTAGGAGTAGAGCAGCATTTCTGTACCCCGTATCACCCAATGAGCAACGGGATTATAGAAAAAATTAACGGGGATCTCAAACACATGCTGGTTAAAGTAACAGCGGAGAACCCATCTGATTGGGACACACTATTGCCAGCAGTGCTATTTGCCCATAGAGAAATTCCGCACTCGAGTACGGGTTTCTCACCTTTTGAGTTAGTTTATGGGGCGAACCCTCGAGGACCCCTAACCATCTACCATCAGCTAATCACTAGCTTACCAGACAATCCAACAGCAGTAACACCGTATGAGATGGTAACCTAAACACGCGATAGAATAATGAAAGCGTGTGTAATAGCCAAAGCATCTTTGGGGAGGAAAGGACAGATGTACCGCGATTATGCAAATAAGGGTGCGAAAACTATTCACCTCGAACCAAACCAGAAGGTTTTGCTTCTACTACCTGATAAACGTAATTTGTTACTAACATCTTGGCAAGGGCCTTTCAACGTTGAACGTAAAATATCAGATGTGGATTATGAAATATCGATAAAAGGACACTTAAAGATATTTCATATCAACATGCTGAAACCATACTTTTCACGACAAGAACAGCAGACAGACGAACAGATTGCACCAACACCAAGCAATGAGACGACAGACGTACACAACACAACTTCACTAGATAGGGCGACACACGACAGCGACAACGCAAACACACTTAGCCAGGTAACAGCACACACAGCTAGTACCACAACAGTATTGAACGAGACAGACGAAGACGAGATGGAATTACCCGTTCCTACTGTAGACGCGACTGCGACCATTGACAGCATAAAGATAGAAACGAAACTGACAGATGACCAACGACGACAAATCATAGAGCTAGTGACAGAATACAGAGACATTTTCTCCGACATCCCAGGAAAGACAGATAGAATAGAACATTCTATCGTTCTGACTGACACCAAACCAATCAAGTGTCGACCTTACTCTATTCCTTTAAACTATAGGTCGAACCTCGACAAAGAAATTCTATCTCTTGAGTCGAGCAGAATCATTCAGAAATCTCAGTCAGAGAATTATTTCCCTATTGTCCTTGTCGCCAAAAAGGACTCTACTATTCGACTCTGCGTCGATTATCGCCGCTTAAACAAAATAACCAAAATTGACGCTGAACCGATTCCATCATGCGAGGATCTGATCTTGGACATGTCTACATCTCGCATATTTAGCAAGATTGACCTCACGAAAGGTTATTGGCAAGTCCCGATGGAAGTAAATTCTATTCATCTAACAGCTTTCTCCACTCCTCTAGGACTATATGAGTGGCGCTTTCTTCCTTTCGGCCTTCGTAACGCTCCAGCGACTTTCGTCCGTCTAACTAGGGATCTTTTCCATGGGATGACCAGTATTTCAACTTATATAGATGACATATGCATTCATACGGAAGACTGGACAACACACCTACTGAAACTTCGACAAGTCTTCGACAGGTTGCGATTATTTGGGCTCACAGCGAAGCCGTCCAAAGTAGAGTTGGGCATGGAACAAATTGACTTCCTGGGTCATACCATCTGCAGGGGCCAATTAAAAACTGATGACAGAATCGTCACCAAGATTCTGAATTTGACAATGCCAACGACCAAGAAACAGGTCCGAAGTTTACTGGGTCTGGTAAACTACTATAGTAAATTCATTCCAAATCTGGCGGAAATCACCAGTGTTTTTTCTAACATCTTAAAAGCTTCGGCTAAGTTATCTGTAAAAGATGCAAGATTAATTAGTGCGTTATCAAAATTGAAACATCTTTTCAGCGTTCCACCTATCCTTCGTATACCTAATCCAAAACTCACTTATTTCTTACGCACAGATGCGAGTGCCATATCCATATCTGGGATACTAGGACAGATCTACGACGGGACGTTCCACCCCGTAATGTACGTAAGTCGCAAGATTACCCCTGCTGAATCAAAATACTCAGCATCAGAATTGGAGGGCCTCAGTTTGATCTATTGCGTCAAGAAGTTCCATAGATTTTTGGCAGGAGCACAGTTTGTGATCGAATCCGATAACTCTCCGTTGTATGTGATGCAGTCATGGACTTCCTAGCAATAACAGAATTTACAGGTGGGCTTTGATTCTCCAAAATTACACGTTTACCATCCAGCACTTAAAAGGAAGATTAAATACGGTTGCAGACATTTTGAGTCGTCCATCATCATTGAAATACCTGATTTGCAGGAAGGGATCGACCACACACCACCAGAAACAGTGACACTGTAATGTTAGATAACTCAGTGCCGTATGTGGTGATTAAGACACATCGTAAGTGCGTTATCATCGCAAAATATATAACCTGTGTGAAAATAACAGTGCTATGAGAAGTGTAACAAACAGACGCAGAAGTAACATGCGCTGACACACACACAAGCTAGAGGAACATTAAAGTGTTAGCTATGAACCTACATAACTTAGTAGGGAACTATATTTATACACTATCCTTTAAGAAGAGCATAAAAGACTTTGCCGAAATGAACTATGTTATAATAGTCTACAAAGAGTATTGCTCCATCTTCACAACGCAATGGAGGACTTCGATTTAGTGTAATTAGATATAGAAATGTAACTGTGATATATATTATTATTTTATTAACAGTACCTATAACTTCATTTTTCTATTAATGATTCATTTGCAAATTGTTTAAATGCATATATAACTTTACTTTCTTATTTGTTAATTAGAAATCACCATCTTTTACTTAATAACCCATTTAATAGAACACCAATTATAGAAATGCGATTGTTAGATATTATATTAGTTTATTACCATGTAATCATAATCATGTATAAATTCATTTATCTAAAATATCATTTCCAAACTAACCCAACCATTTAGGAATTAATATCATCTTTTTCACAAATAATACTTTAAGGTAATTAACCCAATTCACTTAAATGAAAGTATTTATTAGATTATTTCCCTTGAGGGTAATTTAGGTCAGCACACCAAATCATTGAAGTTACTATGACAGGATCGGTAACAAACCATCCTCCTAACTATGTATATTATGTATAGACATGACGCGTGCAAACAAAACGTGCAGTCATTTGGCGTGATTACTGTTATAATTCAGCCAATCGTTTATTGTATATATGTAATATTCATGTATTTAATGCTATGAAACATATTTTAATAACGAGAGAATGTGTGAGTGAAAGAAGAGTATGAAAGTGAATGAAAAATGTATGCAAGAAGAATAAATGCGAAGAGAGAATGTCAAAATTAGTAAACATTGAAAGAAAAAGAGCGAGAGAGAAAGACAGCGGAAAATTTTTCCACCGCTGGAAACGTCTTATTTTGACTTGTCTGTGTCATCTGTGTAGCCAATGTGTTGTCGAGTTTTTATGTGTGTTACTGCCATACTTTAATAGAGTAGATAGGGAACGTACTTTGAGCTTCAGAAAGCGGAATTGTGGTCACAAATAAAAACAACGAACGTTTGTAACCACAATAAACCGATTTGCGGCGCTCAAAGGAACACACACATTTAGTACACTAACGCATACACATGTTAGAGAGTTAAGTACACTGTAGTTTATTAGAAAACACGCAAACAAACAGGAAAACAAACACATAAAAGTTGCACACACTATTCATTTCAAAGAACACCAACTTTAAATTCAGGGGACACAATAACTTCTTTGAAACCTTAATGTAACAGTGAATATAGCTTTTCACAAGCGGAAGCGAGAAGGTGAAAAGTAGAACTGTGTGTATAAGAGTTGGAGGGGATATTAATGGGAACATGAACACGTTGTGCTCATGTGTTGTACTCATAATAGAGTCAACTTGTATGTGTGTTGTCATTTCGGGCAATTTGAGGACAGGTCAAGACAGAAGTCAATAGGTGAAAGTCAAAAGACATAGGGTCAAACGATGGAAGCGAGGACATAAGTCAGAAGACAACGGTTCCGGTCCAAAACAATTCCCAAAGATATCTATAAAGCCAACTATACTGATACATAGGCTACTTAATTAGCCAGGTGGAAAGATAGAGCACTGTGAATGAAGAAAGAAGACAGTTGTTCTATCCCCAAACTAGACAGTTATTGTGACAAAACCGCCGGGGCTTGGTCTGGTTTGCCACGATAGATACAATCCCCTGCCTTTGCTCCAACCACCTCAATAGCACTCTACATCTACCAGGCCCCACACAAGCCGGGACAGCTTAACCTTCCCTCCCTCACCTAGGGTTCCAAACCCCAAGGGGGCTCGGACCAGACACCAGTCATCTCATTGCACAAAGTCATAGCTAAGAGAACAAAACAATTTAATTCTGAACTACGTCAACCACAACACAGAGAAGGATGGCTGAAAGCCAGACTAGAAGAACTATGTACAAGATCAAAGACGCAGATGAGTATTCATCATGGAGGCGGACGATAGCTCGTGCGGTTGTCCAGTCGTGGTAGCGACTCACCCAGGCTCCTCCAGTGGACTGGAACTCCAAGGTCTGCTGCCTCTCCAAAGTTCCCTCTTCACACAGAGAACCAATCACGGGCTGACCAAGTGCAATACCACTGCCTGACTGACACTGCACCGATGAACAAGGATCTTTCCTTGCTGTCGTACTATTTCCCTCGTCACCCTCCTGATGAAGTCTGGGCCGACCCTAGAACATTAGCGGTCTCCCACTTGCAGAAAAAGTACATGTAGCACCGTCTCAAAATACACAAGAGCCAGGTCACTCTTCTATCTCATAAGTGACCCACACACTGATATGTCACCTACAAAATGAGCGGTTGCTCCACCTGAACACAATGTCACTGGTAAAGTCTATCAGGTGACTAAACACTTCACCTTAGTTCCATGTCCTTGGACAATAGATCTTCACACAGTATCATGTAACTACCCTGATCACTGGGTATAAATCACAACCTAGCATACACTGTCAACAGTTCACCACGATGGCATGAGGTAGCTCCCTACCTTCACAAACATTGTCAACAGTTCACCGCGTTGGCATGAGGTAGCTCCCTACCTTAACAAACATGTCACTCTGGTGTTCCCACCAATGTTGTAATCAATGTCCTAGTTCACTGGACCACATGTTGGCTTCATAAAGGTAACCAATGTAGAAACACTATTTAAGCATCAATTGATACATGGTGTCCCATAACCCAGCCGGGCCAGAAGCATATAACACAGGTCATGGTGACCGGTAACACTGATCACGTTACTCAACTTGAAAGTTCCTGACCTTGTAATCACCAAGGTTTACCCTGAGGTTGAATGTCACCAGTGCTTCACTGGCTTGAATCACCAGACGTTTCAGTGTTGGATCCTCTCAGGATCGGATGACACTCGTCGGACTCTGACGGAGGTCCTAACCTAGACCTACCGACTTATTCAGCACTCAGCTCCTTCCAACATTGATCTCGCAGAATCAGACGACCACTCCCAGTATGGCCTCAATCAACTTCTGGATAGGCACTGGAATGAGTGGGCCCATAGAGCTCATGGTGCAGCTCTTGAATCTTCTTCTGTATAGTAATAACAGATCCTGAAACACGGAGAGGTTGGTGTGAGTACTCAACTACAACAAAGACTACCAGCATCTCCACTAGGTCACCTGCCTCTCAGACATTCCTCATGTCTACCAACATGAGTATGAAATCATCACATCATAGATCTACTTAGTCACTATAATATATAGGCATAATGATGGTAGAAAAAGCAATAGCACATCTGTTCAGTCAAGTAACACTTCTGGGCTACATATAACCCCTAGCACCAGAGTCGACTGTATGACTCTGTCAAGCATCCCTCGCCTGGTGCCAGTCCAATCCGGTTTCATCTTCCATCATCAATCAACATATACACTTACTTTCCTTTCAGTGTAGAGATTACTGTATCGAGAAGGTGTCCAGCCGGACATCTCCTTCCTGACAGACTCATCCATTCATCAATCCCTTAACCCATGGACTGATCAATTACACACATCAATAACTATATGACCATAATGAATTATTCTACTGATAATTCATTACTATAGCATTAACCAAGGAGAACTCATGACTTGTTACACTTAAATAACAAAATCATATCACAGCCATAGTGTCAGGTCTGGGATCCCTGCCCCAGATCCTGAGTTGCCCTTGTATTCACTGACTATCTTTCAGGTCAGTCATACCTGTGCCGGTCGAGCACAGCTGTGGTGGCCTTCCACCATTCCACTTTCCCACAGCTACTGTGGGTCCCGTGTACCTTGCCCCGTGACGACTTAAGTCACGTCATCCAATGTAGCAAATCTCCAGACTCCATTACCAAACTCTGACTCCACCTTTTTTGGGGGGGGATTATTCCTCTCATATACTACTACTTCACGGCAGTACTCCAAGTACTCCATGAACCGAGTCAGGGTTCCAGAAGAGTAGAATATTAGAGACAGAAACGGTTAGGTTCAAACCTCGATCTATCTAGACACCACGGCCTCGAATTACGGAGTGCCGCATCACCCTAGATCGGGTATGTTCACTCATCGGATATGCACGATTGCATTGAGTCGGACCTGCAACCTATCGGGTTGGGCGTACCGGCCTACCTCCCAGTCAGCTTAGACCAACGTAAGATGGAACACGCACGGTCATCCTAGCGGACGGACATGACAACAAGCAGTAACAATAGTATCATGAATACCTCCTATCAACTGTTATCCTACCGATGCAACACCATTCGGCTTACGCGGAATAACACTGCTATCGGCACACCGCAAATACACCACTGCTGATCTCACCTTGATTCCTCGAAACATCACCATCACTGATAGCACAATTAAGTTACCAGTCTAAGGTCACGATGCACATTACACATCTCTAATAATAAGCTCTACCTTATCATTTACAGCGTCTAGCATGTTGATGTAATGACTGACAAACTGTCGCCTTGCCTGCGTAATTAATAAACCAAACTAGTAACTGCTACACACTGTAAAGAACATCGTTCGGCCTATTTTATTTACACACCACTCGCTGTGGAATACGGCTTGTTCCGTCCGGTAACACATTACATCGCTGATCGATAAAGCCTACTTAAATATGCAAACCGTCAACTGTAACGGATAACGCTACGCGACAACTCAATTTTGCGACGGCAATTAATTCCGGGAACTCAGCACGGCATCACGACAACAGTTAAATAATAGAATAAGTATTCAACTAACCTGTGATGGAAGAATCACCAACTTGACTGCAGATGTCCGCACTGGCCGCGAATATTGACATCTAAATTACATCAGCCTGTTGGCTGCGATCTGCCTACGCTGAGGTTTGGTGGGCGACTGCTCACGACAAAGTCAGTGCGCTTTCCACTCGCCTACCCGGGCCGCGTGACTTTCATGATTCACTGAGAAACCCAGAGTCACGATATGTTCTCTCAACCCCGTGCTGCATGAAGCAACCGTGAACCTAGAGCTCTTTCCCACGTACGCACTTGCGGGAACATTCTAGATTCTCCTATAAATAACTAGAATAGCTCCGCCCCCGCACTATTTTTCTAGGGAAATCCCCTATTAATTGACATTAAATTCAAGGGAGACCAACGCCTCGCACTCCCTTCAAAGGGCTATTATGCAGAGATCTGCCGTTCTGTAGCCGTTTCGTCACAGTAATAACTTATTGGATATCAGACAAGATTGGAGCAACCAATTTTTATTTGTGACCAGAAGTGTTACAAACATGAGAAAAAGGGAAGTAACACTTCACAGAGTGGAGGGGACCATGTCAAGATCTCCAATAAGGCCTTATAGAGGCGATAGGAGTTAACACTAGTCTAGTAGGGAGACACCAGACAGGAGAGACACCAAGCACTATAAATAGCCTCACAAGGAGACACATTTGTGTCAGACCAGGGGCCAATGCGTACAACTGAGCGAGGGCTTTCCCCAAGCCATTGGGAAGCTTGTCCTTGCGAGTAACCGTGAAATGCCCGTTTACTCTAACTCACAAGCTAGCGTGATTGCGAGACCATGCACGCAATAATAGCTACTGCACGGAGGGGACAGTGTCCGTGCTTGTCCACGCAATGTGTAGCGTGTGGACAGACCTGACTGGAGACGGTAGAGAGCAGACGTATCCTTGACAAATGCTATAGTTTCTAGGCAATAGGCAAACATAGGGCTGTTCATTTAGATTGTGAATACTAGCATCATTTCTCATCACTTCATTGCATTCATGTTGTATAATGATGATGAAGTATAACGCTCGTAGAGCCATTCAAATGTCGGCTCTGAATAAATTGCATTCCTTTCGCAAATGTCACGAGTTGTTATTTCGTGCGGTGCGAAAGTAGGGGAGTCCTGAGAATCTGCAGCGCACAAGTCGCTGACAAGGGGTGAAGGACGGTGGTAGGACAGTGAGTGTAATTGTGTATAAAGACATTTTCCATTAATCGCTGGAAAAGGGGAATATTCTTAAAATCACAGCCACATTCGGTGCGTGTTGGGACAAATAAGGTTGTAGTACACTGAGGTACTGACTGAGGTGACCTTGTGAGTCAAGGCCGTGTACGAGGGAATTTTACTAAAATTATTTCCATTGGAATTACAAGATGTTCTTCACTGAATCTTGGATTTATGGTCATCGTTGTTAACGTCTTTGTGTTCTTGTCATCATCGTGTCACCGGGAAATAACCCACAAGAGACAATCATGTGCCGTCAACGCAAGAGTGGTCGTATTTCTCTGCCAAAAAGGACTTGCTAAACGGATTTAAAGCGCTGCTCATTCTTCGCCAATGTTTACCTTTGTCGGTGGGCGTGAGTCCGTGCCATCACTTCAAGTGTCAGCTCCGCAGAGAGGGTTACAAAAACGTTACGGACTGTATAGAGACAAGGCATTCGGACATTACCATCATCGTCAACTTTTCCGACAGTTGGGACTCCTTATCACCACGTCTATGAACAAGGAACCACGCATCAAACCAGTAATTCGTTGTTGGGATATAGGGTCGGAGTCACTTTAAAACATTAACCAACAGACATTTCCAGGCGATTATTGGAAACTATTAGAACCAATCTAAGGACTTTTATGAGAGTCTGTCATCGCATTTGTGTCGGCCACCCTTTGTTGTTTCTGTTGCTCTCATCGTCCTAATTATTGTTGTTGTGCGTTACTCAATTATTCGTATGTGGTCCAGTATTCGTGAGAAGTAGGATATTTGTGTGTTGTTTCGCGGAGTGCGTGAGACAGGGCAAAGGTAATTTTTCTGGGTGCACATTATATGTTGTTGGGAGGCAGCTGACGAGTCAGCTGGTTTTTGCGTTTGTTGGGCATTGGGTCGTCCCGGCAATATACACTGTGTCGAATTGTCTATCGTCAGATATGTGTACATTATTGATTTTATATTTGTTCTTTTTCCTGTTCTTCCTTTATATTTACATATAATATTTGGTTTCTTCGGATATATGGTATTACTGTAATTCTCACGTTAAAAATCTTCTATCTAGAGAGTCTCTGTCAGTTTATATTATGCGCACGGTGTTGTATTACATGGGCATGTCGATGTCAGTGGTTTTTATTTCTACGTAATCATCCGTCTGCGTTTCACCAGCCTATGTGTTTAGCGTCTAATGGGTGTCACTTATTGTGTATCACTCATTTGTGTATTTATACGTATGTTTAACAATATTTCCAGAAACTTTCTACAACTATGTGTTATATATTCGAGGGAGTATAAGTAATACCCCTCTCACCACCTAGTGCTTACAGAGGGACTGTGTGTGTACAGAGTGATAGTAGTAGTACTATGAATGTACGTACAGAGTGAGTGGTGGTGTACTTAGGAAAGGTGCACAAAGACAAGTAATAAGGTCTTTATATTATAGTTGACTGGCGGACAGTTAAGTGTCCACAATTACAAGATGCCTACTTTAATGGAATATATTGAAGCAGGGGAAAGGTTAGGCCTGAAGGGCAAAGATTTGCAGGATTTTGCAGAAGCAAAAGTCAAAGAATATAATCAATGGGAAAAAGAACAAAAACAGGCTTAAAGAGCACAAAGACAGACTGAGAGAGAACAGAGACAGGTTGAACTCGAAAACAAACGCCTACAGGAAGAAAAGTTAGCTGAAGCTAAGAGCCTACACGAAGACACACACACACACACACACACACACACACACACACACACACACACACACACACACACACACACACAAATGAAACTAGAAATGAAAAAACATAAGAATCAGTTTAAGATGGAAACTCAAATTGCACTAAGAAAATTAGAATTAGCATTTAAGGGCAAAGTGAGGAAGGCAAAAGACCTTCGCAGTCGTCACAACGATTGAAATTGCCATATTTTACGGACCGTGACAATCTTGAAGCTTATCTTGGGAGATTTGAAGCGGCAGGACGGCGCGGCAAGGTGACAACATATATATATATATATATATATATATATATATATATATATATATATATATATATATATATATATATATATATATATATATATATATATATATAAGAGGCAAGGTAAGCGGATCTACTTCATTGCACCGGGTTTCATTCCACATGGCTCAGTCTCTTTCCGCAGGGGTAATGGCAGAACAGAAAATCTGTCCGCAGGGAGGCATGCCGAAAGCGTCGTATAAAGCACGAGCCCAAGCGACGACCCCCAGCAGTCTCCGAGAAAATTGCACTAGTGAAACTAATATTGTAGTCCGGAATCGAAGCGGAGCGCGAGGCAGACGGCGCAACCACTTCAAATACTACACAAATCGTGTGTGTGTGTGTGTGTGTGTGTGTGTGTGTGTGTGTGTGTGTGTGTGTGTGTGTGTGTGTGTGTGTGTGTGGCTACGTATGTATGTATGTAAAATACGAAAAGAGGTCCTTTTCACGACACGGGGCATATTGGATACATGGTGCTAGCGCCATCTTTTTAGACCAATCAGCACTCGATGGGTGATGTCATCAGTATCACATCAACTGTCTCTGCTTCCCATGAAATTTCCCGGTTCCCACTTGATGCTGGGTCGACCTGAGAGTTGAGCTCAAATGGAAACAACACCACCCCACTTCCCCCCCCCCCCCCCCGCCGGCTTAGATGGGGATTTGAACATATCATCGGACCGGCAAGCAAGCGCCCTGGCCACCGGTTACTGCAGCCGCCGAGATTTTTTTTTTTTTTTCCTTTTTTGTGTGCTTTGAACAAAAGTGTAGTCCATACACAACTTCTAATAGTGCTGGCCTGAGTTTTGCGTGTGGATTAGTTTTCCCTATTATCAGTGTCCCTCGCCATCAGGCAACCCACTCCGACTTCAGAGGTACTTGTAATTAACGTCCCCAGGTCAAGGACGAGAGGTCAACATTTAAGTCCAGCTGTCCGGAGTAGGGGTTGAACCGCTTACCTCGGCATCAGCACAACGGATGTTTATGAACACGCGTTCTTATCCTTTCGGCCATGCTGAGCTAGCCGCCGAGATGACAACAGCAGGATGTAAATCATTACAGCAAGACGACATTGTGTGCGGTTTTTCCAGGAATCTCGCAATCGCATATCAACTTATCTCTTATCTGTGGCTATGTGTCTAATCTTCCCCGCTGATCTTTTTGATTATTATTCAAAGAACACGAAACACGTTTTGCTTCACAGAAAGTGTCAAACACGGTTAACAGAGCACGCATATTTCTTTCTGACAGAAACGTCTTCACAAATGTGTAACTGTCTTAAGGCGCCAGGAGTTTAATTTAGTTTAGTCGATGTACCAACATCATGGCACATGGGTGCAACCCATAAGTGCTCCGCTCTCCTCCAAACTCAAACCTGAGTCTGGAGAAACTCAGCTCAGTGCACGAACTCCGTAGCACCGGCGAGGAACCTGAAATACTTTGGGTAGATTTTTAACTCGAAATTTTGCCCGGGCAACGCCGTTAGCTATTCTTTTTCAATTTCAAAATGCCAATTTTACGTGCGCAACAATGCACACGGGCGTCCGATCTCACTACCCGGAGATCAGGGGAAATTTTATTACTAGAAGTCCACGTGAAAAAATCCCAGTCCTCACCGGGGCTTGAACCCTGGAACTCCAGCACTCGAGGCGGACACCATACCTCGAGACCACGCAGCCCCCTAAGGTGCCAGGAGATCACTGGGTAGTTTACTATCACCAGTTCAATCAATCGGGTGCCGTCTCCACAATGACAGTTGGCTGCAATTGATCTCCAACACTGTCCTGTCTCTCGCCCTGACTGTACATTCTGTCAGATTGCTGTTGATATTACCTTCCCACTTGTATTGTTTTGTCTACCTCTTGCTCGTTTGCCTTCAACCTTACTCTCCAGTAGGGTTTTTATAAGAGTGTTATGACTTTTAACGTGGCCGAAATATTTCATTTATCTTTTTCATATTTCTTTCATCAACTCTCTTGCCATTCCAAATTTTTCTAGAGCCTCTGTATATGATTTCTTTTGTGAACAAGAAATACGACATACGCTTCTGTGTTCCCACAAATCCTGGGCCTATATTCGACTTTTGATTGCTCGTTCATTGTCCAGGCTTCTGTAGTAATGTTGAATAAACATAAAATTTGAAAATTATCATTTTAAGCGTTGTTAATATCTCTAGATGCCAATACTGATTTCATGATGTGGAAAGAAATTTTGGTCATTCCTATTCTCTATTTGATTTCTGTTTCATTTCTTATCCTCAGTTCAAGCCTGGTCAATAATGTCGATGTGAAATTAAAGAAAAACAGCTGTTAAAGGGAACACAAATACTTGGTTCGGGGCCCTGTGATTTGCAGTGTGAAGACCACCACACAGCTAATGAAAAACTAATGCAGACGTTTTCACAACTGAAAATCACAGGAAAATACGTAGACATACAGTTAATTGTCTGCTCTTTTACAGGGCATCACAGTCAACAGTCAGGCCTCAGTCAGATATGACTGAGCTACCGTATGACAGTAGACGGTACTACAAGGGTGAGTCACAAAGCCACAAATGGCTGTAGAAAAATAACTAAATATCTTCTTTTTCTGCGTTCATCCGGAGTTTATTTTTCCGGACGTGATTGCGTTGTGCCTGATTACAGCAGAGTTGCGTTCTTGCGCCGTTAGGCCGACACATCCGACTTCTGCGGGCATTTGTTGACCGGGTTAACCTTCCTGGGATAACTAAATATGATAACAACTTGAAACCAGTTTATTGTTATACATACATTGTCCCTTTATTTCTCAACATAATTTCCACCAACATTGATGCTTGCTTGTTTGGTTTAAAAACAAAAATTCCAAATTCGGCCTCGTCCAACCTGCTTCTTTCAGCTGTAGTTATTGTTGAGTTCCATGGTTTTTGTGGATTTATTCACCCTGATTTTTGTCTTATGCGCTCTTACGAGTTGGTCCTGATCCGGGGTGGTTTTATCTGCTTTTGTGTCTGTGACGTCAGCTGGGGGGTTGATGGCTGCTGTCTTTGTGTCCGTCTCCTCTGGTGGTGTCCATTGTCAGTGAAGGCTGCTGGTTCGTCAGGCTTGACTGGTTGCAGTTCTTAAAAAGACTTTTTATTTGGTATTTTTGCCTCCTTTTTTGTGTATTTTCTATACGAGCTTTTCGACGTTTTCATTTTCTTGTTTGCGTAAAGTCTCTTCCCTCTTCCACTTTCCTATTGTACTCTTCTAGCTCGAGTTCATTCATTTTAGTCGTTCCTAGGAGTTCCTCCACGGTCATTGGAAGAGGGTAATCTGTGCCGCCGTCACTCTCCTCCCCTATGATTTCTCCACTGGTCTGGCGGTATATAGGTTTCCTCTTGGATTTCATGTAGTACGCTACCGTCTCAGTCTTTTGTTGGGTTTCATCTTGCGGCTTTTCTGTGGTCTTTTCTTTGGCTTCAGCTGGTTTGCTTTCGGTTAGCTCCCTCTTTAGCATTTCTCTTTCCGCTTTGATATCCCGTAGAATCTCTTCATTTTTCGCCAACATTGATGCACTTATCCCATCATTTTATCAGTCCTCCCAAACCGGCGGCATAGAAAAGTGTGCTATATTCTCATTTACCCGCCATCCCACAGAACTGTATGTCTTACTTATTAACTCTTTCTCGTAACATTTTATACCCAGCTATGCACCGCTTTACGGGACAAAAATTTGTCAGCATAATCACTGAAAACCCACCTTGGCGGGAGACATTTCGAGAATGACGCCGAAGTTGAATGTGAAGTGAAAACGTGGTTTAGAAAACAGAGCACGAAGTTCTATGCAGAGGGTTTGGGAGGACTGATAAAATGATGGGATAAGTGCATCAATGTTGGTGGAAATTATGTTGAGAAATAACGGAACAATGTATACAAATAAACTGGTTTCAAGCTGTTATCGTATTTAGTTATTTTTCTACAGCCATTTGTGACTTGCTTTCTGTTAGCGCCGAATGTTGGGCGGCGCTTACAAAACCAGACATCCCACATTGTGGCAACGTCTTCCGGCGGAAGAGCGCAATTGGGAAGGTACAAGCCTTACCCTAGTGCAGGGGTTCCCAACCAGGGATGCGAAACAGCATTTAAGGGGGTGCGAAACTTAACCAGCAGGGAAAAAAACAAAGACTCTTTCTTAAGTTACCCAACGTAACAATACTGAAATACAGAAAAAGGGGTGGCAGTAAGATGTTACATAAAATTTTCAATTTAATAAAACTATGATTTTAAATCAAAATGCTCTGAAAACCGTTTACAAATCTGTTTGAATGTAGTTTCTATATTTAGTAGAATAATTACAAATACAACTAATGTGTAAGTTGGGGAAAATGTTATACATATGCGAAACTTTTATATATGTAGAACTGAAACTGCATTTTTATACATTTATTTATTGATTTCTGTTTTCTGTTATTCTCACAGACTATTAATCCTTAATCTTGTTCACACAAAAAAAAGAAACAAAAAAGAAAATGGAATGCTTGGTTTTACTTGCGCCGTAAATGATGATTTGCAAAAACCCCAGTGCATCCTTTGTAATGCTGTATTTTCCAATGCAAATCTGAAGCCACCAAAGTTGCAAGAGCACTTCAACAACAAGCATGGTGGAGACAGTGTTGCAGGTCAAGATGTTGAATCACTAAAAGCTAAAAGAGCTCGTTTTGATTCTCGAGGAACCCTTCCAAAATTACGTTTCATTTGTGTTGACAAACCACTGCTGATGGCTTCATACCAAGTGTCATATAAAGTAGCCAAGTCCAAAAAGCCCCATACAATTGCAGAACAGCTGATCAAGCTACGCGCATAAGATATGGCACATTTATTCTGGGCCAAGAAGCAAGAAAAAAGTTGGAATTAATACCACTATCAAATAATGTCATTCACAGCCGAATTATTGATTTGAGTGAGGATGTTTTGGATCAAGTTATATCAGATGTCAGGTCTAGTTCCCTGAAGATCTCTCTCCGTTGGATGAAGTAACTGATGTCTCAAATTGTAGTCAATTCATTGCACTGGTGAGGTAGTTATTTAGTCGAGGTTCTAACTTCACGGCAACGGGTCGTCCCCATAATGCTCCGTTCCTGTGCCAGTGAATATAACACAAAATGCTCCCCACTGTCCAATGAGAAAAGTGGAACAGACAGGAGTCTGGTGAGGTTTGTCAATGATGGTACTGTGAAGGAAGATTTTCTGTTTTGTGAAGATCTGAGAACCACACAGGGAAAAGATGTGTTCCATTTTGTGAAAGATTTCTGTGCCAAACATAATTTAGATATTCAAACTATTGGCTCTGTGTGCACTGACGGTGCTCCTGCGATGCTAGGGAATGAATCTGGATTTTCTACACTGATGAAGAGGGAGATACTACACTTACAAGTAACCCACTGTTTTCTTAATCGTCATGCTTTGGCAGCAAAAACATTGCCTCCAAAGTTGAAAAAACTACTAGACACTTCAGTAAAGACTATCAACTGGATTAGGGGTCGTGCTCTGAACCACCGCATCTTTAAGTCTTTTTGTGAAGATCTACGAAGTGAACACACAGTTTTGCTTTTCCACACGGAAGTCCGCTGGCATTCAGGAGGGCAAGCTTTAACCCGCTTCTTTGAAACGCGGGAAGAAATCAAAGTTTTTCTGAGGGGAACGTGACTGTGATCTGCTTGGAGAACTTGAATCACAAAATTTCATGCAAATGCTGGCTTACTTGGCTGACATTTTCACTCGTATGAATGATCTGAGTGTGTCTCTTCAAGGGAAAGAGATAAACATATTAAAATGTTGTGGAAAGTTGAATGCTTTCAAAGAAAAATTACCTCTTTGGCGTCGACGGGTGGAAAGAGGTAATCTTTCAAATTTTCCACCACTTGAAGAAATGGTTGATGATCATGGAACCATAATTCCTACTGTGCATGAAGAAATTGTGGCTCATTTGGAAATCCTGTCAAAATCGTTTGATGGATATTTTGCAGCTGGAGAATTGAAAATTTCAGAAGAATGGATCATGAATCTATATTCTTACAATTTGGATAATATGTCAGATGATGAAGAGCTGAAGGAAAATCTTATTGAACTGTGGACAAATCGTGCTCTTGAAATGCAATTTGAAAACAAGACTTTGGAGGCGTATTGGTGTTCAGCAATGAATATGTTTCCAAGACTTTGTGAAAAAGCATTAGGTGTCTTCATCACATTTGCGGACAACATACTTATGCGTGTCTGGATTCAGTTCTTTTTTGTCAACAAAGACAAAATCTAGAAATCGCCTGAATCCACAGGCAGACATACGGACTACTTTAAGCAATAAAGTACCACGTTTTGACAAAATCATATCTGAGAAACGACAGTAAAAAAAAAATTGATTATTTGGTTGTTTCGGGATTTGAAATTTAAATAGTGAGCACAACCCACTACTGGCAACGCCGATCGCACTCCGGCACGAACCTAAGGCCTATCCACGTCAATATGGAAGGACTATACTCGAGTTTCGCTCTCGTTTGAGCTCGTCAGTAGTGCATATCCCTGACCGGATCCGGAAACAAGCCCCGGATCACGCGTGTGAAGCGGGTGTGTAACCACGCGGCACACACTGGACACGCCAAATTATCACACCAGAATACCACAACGTTACCCATCGCAGGCTATAAAAAAAAAGTCATTAAATTTAAATTTTACAATTTTGAATGTTAGTTTTTATTTTTATTATTATTTTTGTTTTGTTTGTAATTTTTAATTTACACTTACACTGAATGAATAACTTAATTTTTGTGTACTGCTTGTATTTGACATTGTTATAACAATCTTCTTTCTTTTCTTTTTTCTTGCTTTTTATGTCATTCAAAATTTAACTTAAATAAATATGTTGCTCAAATTCAATATAAATTGTTTTTTCTTCTTATGAGATATTACTTATGTTACTTTTGTAGGGGGTACGAGAACATACTAAAAGTTTTCTAGGGGTGAGGGACATAGAAAAGGTTGGGAATTCCTGCCTTAATGGGGGGAAATGCAACCTAAAAACAAAATGTCATGGCAGGGCAGACCAGGCCCTAAGCCTTGGTTGGCAGCTGGTCTATGATCGAAGCTCCGACCGGCGGAAAGTTAGAGCATTGCTATGCTGATCCAGCAGCTTCTGCAGCTTGTCTTGTTCCAGATGTATTGGTGTTACCATTCCTCTGGGGTGAACTAGGCAGGCCGAGAGAGGGATCATGCTGCATTGACAACACATGGTCTCTATATTTTAGCTCAGACCTTGTGCTATGGAGTGGTATAACTCCATCCCTGGTCTTAACCTGTCTCGGAATCAAAGCGAGAGGTAGCAGGGTTACAAGTCCTTGTCATTTGGCGTAGACATGGGGCGCCACGGGGTGCCTCTGCCTCAAGCTGGCAGCCCCCGGCCAATTGGGTGCTGATCCGCCACAGCCTGCCTGCTTCAATGGGTGCTTAGGGCTAGGATAAAATTTGTATCGCAGGCTGTAAAACCAATACACCAGGTACTAATAAAAAGAAAAATAGAAACCTCAAACTACGGTTTGCAGCCTGGAACGTAAGTACCATGTGTCCAGGATTTTTCACTGACCTGACGAATATTGACAATGTGGGAAAAACGGCTGTGATTGATGCCGAACTCAATCGTCTTAACATTGATATTGCTGGCCTGCAGGAGACTCGCCTCACTGAGGAAGGGTCACTCAGGGAAAACAATTACACCTTATTTTAGAAGGGTAGAGGGCAGGTAGAAAAAAGACGACATGGTGTGGGCTTTGTAGTGAAGAATTCGCTACTGAGAATGATTGGAATTCCAGCTGGAGGTAATGAAAGACTATTATCTCTGCGCTTGGCAACCTCTTGTGATTTTACCACCATTATCTTATCACTGCACCGACACTCAGACACTCACTTCCTCTGACGATGTGGAGGATTCGTTCTATGAATTAGACTCTGTAATCAAGGCAGTTCCAAAATCCGACTACAATTATATGCTCGGTGATTTCAATGCTCATGTGGGCAAGAACTCGAGTTCATGGCCAGTGTGCCTTGGAAAATACAACATCGGTCGCATGAATGAAAATGGGCAAAGGCTGCTGGAGCATTGCACCAGAAATGACCTATGTATTACAAACTCCTTTTTTAAAAACAAAAGAGCTGCATATGGTAACATGGAAACATCCGAGATCTGGCCATTGGCACCAGCCGGAATTCATCATTACACGGAGACAACATCTGAACCAAACATCTTTTAACTTCGAAGTTACCACTGTGCTGACTGTGATACGGATCATTCTTTGGTTGTTGCAGGGGTTAGACTGAGACCAAAGAGAATCTACACAACTAAACACAAATATAGCCCAAGAATTAATATTATCAACACCCACGATCCTAATAAGTGCTGTGAGTTCCAACAGTAACTTGAAGACGCTTTCACTAATATATCTGAAAATTGTACAGCAAGTGAAAAGTGGGGTAAACTTAAGGAAACTCCTTCTACCTTCTTGATTCGCTACCGTCTTGTTTTTCCAACCATTGAAGAGAGGATACAAGTTTGCAGAGCACGCGCCTACCTCAGAGTTAACGCAAACACACAACATCCACTGCATAGTGAAATTATGAAGGTGAAGGGCAGCAGGT
Source organism: Cepaea nemoralis (assembly GCA_014155875.1). Taxonomy (NCBI): domain Eukaryota; kingdom Metazoa; phylum Mollusca; class Gastropoda; order Stylommatophora; family Helicidae; genus Cepaea; species Cepaea nemoralis. Next base: position 80,396 of record JACEFZ010017921.1, on the reverse strand, counting down.
TAAAAAGAGGACGGTCGTGAATGAGTCAAGCCGAAGACATTCTTCAACAGGTGTGTTTACTTGAGGACTTAGAACCTGGCGAGGAGTGGGTACAAGTTTCAACAGATCTCTGCACATCATTTTCAGTTTGCATCCAACTAGATAGAAAATGCAGACAAGAAAATCCGGCTGCTGTGGAGGCTGAAGTACAAGCGTTGATTTTCGAGAATTCGCTAGACGGTGATGCTGTCATCTACACAGATGGGTCGGTCGTCCAACATGTGAGAAGCTCATGGGCCTTTATGGCTCAGGCCGGAGGGAGAATTGTCAAGGAGGACTCTGGTGCTTTCACTGAAACCACAAGTAGCCTGACTATGGAAGTCATGGCAGTAAGTAAAGCAGTAACATGGCTTGAGACACAGACATTCACTAGGGCATTTTTCCTTAGCGACTCAATGAACATGATCAAGAGGATAGAGGAGGGGTCGATCCGAAGATAATGGCTGCTGCCTCTGGAGTGGTCTAGACTGACAAAGATTAGTTTCATTTTCGTGCCAGGGCATGCGGGAGTACAAGGAAATGAGCGGGCTGACAAGCTCGCAGGTGAGGCTACGGCACGGTGAAGGGCGGACGCGCCATGGACCAGGCTGACATTCTGAATGCTCTACGAGAAGACTTTTGCGTGAACTAAGTGATGACTGTGAATCCACAACCATGGCCAGGCTGCGAGAACAGCAAATTAAAAGAGGGGTGGCCAAACAAGAACACTACGCAGGAAGGCAAAGAAGATTGATAAACCAACACAGAACTGGTTCCGTTAGCCGCTACACGCTGCGGGATTTGCTGAGGAGGGGATCCGAGCACTTATGGACTGAATGGTTCGATGTGCAATGAGGATGACTAACTAAGGAAACTTTATAAAACACCGGTAGGGGTTTACGACACTGTGGATCATAAGAGGCAGGACTGATTTATGGCAAACAGCCAGACACTGAAGCGCTTGATTGATAAAAAGAATATAGTCCTCTTAAGAAACAAGGAAAGAACAACGCGTAACACTCTCAGTGAGCTGAAGCAAGCTAGGAAGGATGTGCAAAAGGCTGCCAGGCAGTGTGCAAATGATTATTGGATCAAGTTATATGAGTCCATTCATAATGCAAGTGATAAGGGGAACATCGGAAGCATGTAGAAGGGATAAAGAAAGCCTGTGGTCCAATGATCAAAATAAGTGCACCACTGAAAACCTTGACTGGAGAAATCACCAATGATAAGAAACAACAGATGAACAGATGGATAGAACACTATTTGGAGCTTTACGCAAGTGAGACCAAACTGGCGGATGATGCCCTCAACGCCATAGAGGCCTTACCAACTCTTGACCACATGGACACACTTCCCACCATAACAGAAGTTATGTGTGCTATAAATAACCTTGCATCTGGCAAGGCTCCAGGTAATCATGGGATTCCAATAGAGGTTATCAGGAGTTGGCAAGACATACTCACTCTACAGAAGCACGAGCTAATAGAGCTATGCTGGCGAGGACAAGTCCCACAGGATTTCAAAAATTCAAGCGTCATAACACTACAATAACAAGGGCGATCGGAGCGACTGCAACAACTATAGGGCTCTCTCACTTCTGTGTGTTGTTGAAAAAGTATTTGCCAGAATTGTTCTGCGCAGACTTCAAATCCTAGGAGTTAAAGTCTACCCCGAATCACAGTGTGGCTTTCAACAGAACCGGTCTACCATTGATATGATATTCTTATTGCGACAAATGCAAGAAAAATGCCGTGAACAGAATCAACCCGTTTATTGCCTTCATTGACCCCACAAAGGCATTAGATTTGGTCAGTCGTGAGGGTCTGTTCAAGGCACTAAAGAAGATTGGCTGCCCACTAATTCTTCTGTCCATTGTGGAATCGTTCCAAACAAGCATGAAGGGTATAATCAAGTTTGATGGTGCAACTTCAAAAGAGTTTGAAATCAAGAGTGGAGTTAAGCAAGGTTGTGCACTAGCTTCCACCCTCTTTGGAATATACTTTTCACTTCTACTGAAATATGCCTTTCGTGATCAGGATGGCGGTATATACATTCACTCACGCTCAGAGATTGAAGGCCAAGACCAAAATTAGGAGGGTACTGATCAGAGAGTTAGTTTTTGCAGATGATGCTGCAATTACGACCCACTCTGAGGAAGAATTACAATGTCTACTATCTGCATTCTCCAATGCTTGTTCTGAATTTGGTTTAAAAATTAGCAAAAAGAAGACACAGATTATGTCACAAGGTGCACATGGGGTACCATCAATCTTTATTGACGACGCCAAACTAGAGATAGTAGACCATTTTACATATCTAGGATCAGTGGTAAATAGCAAATTATCCCTAGATCAGGAAATCAACATCCGGATTGGTAAGGCAGCAACAACAATGAACAGGTTAACAAAGAGTCCAATATATAAGGGTCGTTCAATAGAAACCCGTTCCAATGGCTTTATTACAAAAGCATGAAAGAAACATTAACAGGTGTGGTACAATTATACAAAGCATTCATTTTGAATGAATTATGCACCATAGGTTGGTCAGAAGAAGTCACTGTAGGCATTCAGGCAAGCATCCCATTGCTTAGATAGGCGGCGAATGCCGTCCACTAAAAAGGATTATGGCTGCTCACTGAACCAAGTGTTTACTACGTTCATTACGTCTGCATGTGTGTGAAATTGTTGCCCCTTGAGAGCTTTGTTTAGAGGTCCGAACAAATGAAAATCACATGGTGACAAATCAGGACTATTGGATGGAAGTTTCAGAATTTTCCACATCTTACAAGCTAATGCTACCTTCACAATTTTTGCAACATGCGGACGAGTATTATCTTGCAACAAAATCACACCGTATCACGTCCGCTCTGATCCATACGGCCATGCTGACCCCCATCAGTGATGCGTGATATCAAGGACACCAGTAGTTCTTGACAGTTCCAACCCTTTCTTAAGATCGAACCAGATACCTTCTGACTTGGGGCAGATACCATAACCTCTCGGCCAGTCCCCCATATTGTTTTCAACCTGTATGAATTTCGAGGCTGACAACATAGGTACTATACCACAGATTTTTCTGGAAGAAAACGGAGGCAAGGAAGGCATGTGTCAGCTTCGCTTCGTATTGTCCATGACTTAGTACAAGAAGGCTTCAAATGAAATCCTTGAAATTTGTGTGTGAGAGAATATATTCTGAAAAAGTCAAGAACAAATGTATCATATTTCGATGTAGTCACCACTGCGTTCAATGCAAGTCCTCCAGCGCCGATAAAGTGCTAGGATTCCTGGGTCAAAAATTATTTGCGTATCCTTACAGGGCACCACGATCCAGACAACCAGTAATTTTTGTCTGTGATTTCCTGACAAGCTTACGTTCAGCAGTTAAAAAACACACAACCTGACTACGAAATGTGAACGAACAGCACACATTAAATATCAACATGTTTATTGACAACTAAACAAAACAACTTAAACATTCTGCATAAACAATGAAGCCAGGTTTGCAAATAGTAAAGCAATTTTCCAAATATTTAAAAACACTCGCTACCCCTAAGACCAAATACATAAAACTGATATTCATATGCTGATCTGGGTAGCATTTTTGTTTTTCTCTACTTGATTAAAAATGTATAACTGAAATTAAATTACATCCTCCCTGTATTCAGCACTTTAATTTTCATATTTTCTACGTTATGGAGCACAAGTGCATGTTAACAGAAATTGTTTCTCATGAAGTGTATGTAAAGATAATTTCTAGGAGATGGGAAACATCATATACATATAGGGTTTTAGTACGTAGTGGATCCCAAAACAAGTATTACTATTTATGAAACAAACTAAAACTGCTATCTAACATTCAAAACATCATATAGCATGGACTAATAGAAGAACATTCATTAGCACTGAAAGTTACTTGTCTTCTTGTTAATTTCTTCCTCCATTTACCTCAGTGAAATATTGGTGGGAAAGTGCTGACTTGTACGTCAAGTGTTGAATTGCACATCACTGCTGAAAAATGACCTATCTCTTTAATATTTAAGCATGCTGGCTATAGGCTTGTCCCCCAATTCTTTTGACCAAGTGGTATTCAATAGGTGAAATGGTCAGTACCACACCAAACACTTTACACCATTAGGTATATTCTCATACCTATTTTATAATGCCAGAGACATGGTTGCAAAGTGAAACTGCCTTTACTGGGCATAGCGCCCGAACGAGGCTTTACCCGTGAACGGGCAAAACGCCCGTGAATACTAAGCATTGTAAAAACACTATCTCGCTGCTTTCCGAGGTTTCCGATTGTCTACTTTCGGTTTTGCCAACAGCTTGACGTGGCCGCCATTTGCAAACGTGTACTTTGAATTTGAACGGATTTTTAAATAGTTTTGGGGGTTTTAAGCTTTTTATTTTAAATGGATTTTGACGATTCTTCAAGTGAATGCGGAGATTTTGCTGGGTTCAATTTAAGTGACATTGAAGGGCACAAAGTTGACTATTAATCGGAGCTAGATATCAGTGATTAGCATTAGCAATCGTGAGTCGGACTTTAAAGAAAGTCATTCTGATTCTGAAAATGTGTTTGTAAATTGCCGTATATATATATGACTAACAATCACAAACAATATGTTGTATTTTGTAAATATTTGTGTTCATGTGTGGATTACCGGCAACATTCACGATTCTGCATGCTTTTTCCTTCATTTTGTTTTTAATTTAACTAAAATCGGTTGACTAGCACCTTATATTTGATGTTTTTACTAACATAACCCGAAATTTTACAGAACCTGAAAATCCTTGCCCGTTCAGGGCTACAAAACAGACAAACGTCTGCCCTGTAAAGGGTTAACAAGAATTCAAACACACAGCCACTTCAGCAGACAAGTGTGATGGCCAATTAGTTACTGCAGCCTCCCAAGTATGTTACGACTATAAGTAACATGTCTAATCAAATGTATATGATACAGAGTTTACGGTGTAAACATGTTATGACCCACAGCAAATATGAGCAGCTGTTTATAAACTACAGCAAACAGTATAAGCACATGTTTATCACCTATAGTAATAATCAATAAATGTTTATCAACTACAGTAAACAGTGATAGTCATTAGTCGCGGTTCCAGCTTCATGGCAAAGGGTCAAACCATAATGCTCTGTTCCTGTGCCAATGAATATCACACAAAATTCTCTTCACTGTCCCATATGAAAAGTGGAACAGACGCAGCCCAGACAAACCAACAGCACACAGGCATACATGCAAGGTCGCTACCAGAATGCCAACACAACAGTCCACCACTAAAATACTGTTTGTCGTCGATAGAAGCAGCAGTCATGAGCAAACCAGCAGCTTGCACATGCATTACTGCATACGGCAAAACCGGCCGCCTGCCATTTTTCTGAGCATGCAGTTCACAATACAAACCACCAAAGACAGATGTAACAGCAACCCACATGAAATCCATAGCTCAGTGTCGCTAAATGCATTTAACTCAGTAGCTGGGCGACAGAACCATGTACAACCAGTCCTAACATAATGAAAATGTGTAAGCAAACCTTAACATAACAAGCATATATCAGGCCTACCGCAAACAGTGTAGGCATGTGTTTATAACTCACAGGAAACAGTGTATGCATTTATAACTCACAGGAAACAGTGTAGGCACGTGTTTATAACTCACAGGAAACAGTGTAGGCATGTGTTTATAACTCACAGGAAACAGTGTAGGCATGTGTTTATAACTCACAGGATACAGTGTATACATTTATAACTCACAGGATACAGTGTAGGCATGTGTTTATAACTCACAGGATACAGTGTAGGCATGTGTTTATAACTCACAGGATACATTGTAGGCATGTGTTTATAACTCACAGGAAACAGTGTATGCATTTATAACTCACAGGAAAAGTGTAGGCACTGTGTTTATAACTTCACAGGATACATTGTAGGCACATGTGTTATAACTCACAGGAAACAGTGTAGGCATGTGTTATAACTCACAGGAATACAGTGTAGGCATGTGTTTATAACTCACTAGGATAACAGTGTAGGCATGTGTTTATAACTCACAGGAAACAGTGTATAGCATGTTATAACTCACAGGAAACAGTGTAGGCATGTGTTTATAACTCACTAGGAAACAGTGTATGCATGTTTATAACTCACAGGAAACAGTGTAAGCATGTGTTTATAACTCACAGGAAACAATGTAAGCATGTGTTTATAACCTCAACAAACAGTATAAGTATGTGTCAAGAAAGAAGTAAGACTACTACACACTGCAAATCATAATAGCAATACAAATACAGTCCACATTGCTGGATACCTAATGCCAACATGGGTTGAAGAAAGACAGGAATACATTTTAATAATGAAGAAGCAAACATCATTACTGTTATTTGAACAGAACACACAAAGAACACAAGTAGGAAATAAAATCTGCAAAAAACAAACAAAATAAAAGTGTCTCAAAGTAACTAGTCACCAGAAAATGATTTAACAACGAATGTCTTTTTTGAAGTCCATTGAAATGTTTCATTACCACATGACTGTTTTATTTGTTGTTGTTGCTACAATGGTGTTAGTGGTTTTCTTCACTTCAGTTTGAGACAGATGCCAAAATATAACATTTTGAGTCTGAAATATTTAAAATTATTTGGAACCAAATGAGTTAAAGCAACAATGGAACAAACGTAAAGTAACTAACTACCTTATGGGATAGGTGGGAATACAGTTACAACTAAAACACTGTGCCCACGTGTGTTATCGTGGTCTGCAAGGGAAACAAAGAATAGTGCACTGCACCCAATAAGACACGCTGTAAGAGGCGACTAAGGAAGGGCTATGCTAGGGCAGGATAACACAACATGTAGAAAACTTCAGTCACAAAATCCAACCAACCATGACCTAGTCACATACAAGAAAGAAGAATTACCCAGCCAACCATGACCTAGTCACATACAAGAAAGAAGAATTACCCAGCCAACCATGACCTAGTCACATACAAGAAAGAAGAATTACCCAGCCAACCAAGAGGAAAGGGAGCTCTTCTATAAGAGATTTGACGCGGTGCAGAGAAAGTTGCAAGGGGTCTGGGGCACGGATTAGATTTCTTTCACCTAAACATGCAGGAAGCTGCAGAAGATAGCAAAGAATTGGACAGACTGGTGTGGTTTGTTTGACGGTCTTATGTCCCAATGGAGGATAACAGGCAGACGTAGTAATACACAGTGGGTTAATGTAATAACCAGCCTGGACAGGAGTTAACATTCCATTCCTCTGCAAACTTGTGACAACAACAGCTGTAACACACGTCAACTTTGCAAAGTAACTTTGAAACAATGCATCTTGTAGCATAAGGGTAACAATATGCCTTGGATCAATAAGCAATTCTGCATGTCGCAGCAAACAGTTCCAGAAACAGGTAATCAATCATCTTTCACAATATACACACAAAACATCAACTACAATAAACCAGTGACATTGCCAAACTTTACACAGTTGGGACAACGATTACCAATAAGCAGTATTTTCAAATATTTCATAAGCAACAAGAAACAGTGTGTTCACATTTGACAAACTACGGCTCTGGCTGGAAATGTAAGCAAATCCGATGAAAGGCCTGATTTTTTTTCTTCTTCTGGTAAAGGTTTTGTACCATAATATTCACTATCACTTATGATTGTGTGTTTGCCAAGTTGACTTTTTCACTTTTTTTTTATTCATTGTGTTTATACAACTGCAAAACAAATTTGATGAACGCATGTTTCTTTTTTCTTCTTCTGGTAAAGGCTTTGAACCATAATATCCACTATCACTTGTGATTGTGTGTTTGTAAAGTTGACATTTTCCACTTTTTTTGTTAATCATTGTGTTTATATAACTGCAAAGCAGCTAAATGCACTTCATGTTATTTTGAAATAAACCTGACACTGCTTGCATTCTAAGCTATCTGCACATCTGGTCAGAGAAATCTGGAGATACATGCTTTACAATTGACATGTAACAAAACAATGGTAATATAAAATACACACTATTTAGTGAGTTCACATAAATAGGGCTCTGAAACAAAAAGTAACAACAGTACATTTTCAATTTTAAATAGAAATTACAACAGTGCTTTCATTTTTTTTAGATGTATTGAATGCCAGGGCACAGGAACAGTTCTTGTTTTGTATTAGTCTACTGAGGTATACATAGTTATCACACATACACTAGCCAATTGGACTTTAACATCGACTTTTCATTCAGAAAATGACAAACTACTGAATGTAAAATTGCCTAGAAAGCAAGGTCTAGTATTTTGAATTCTTGATCACACTGCACCAGAAATTTATGGACACACTATGTAAACTGCTCCAAGACAAACCCAATGTCAAGCAAAGACAGCAATGTTTTAAAAATGTTCAGAAAAATAAAACAAAATCATACTGACACACACTTTCATGATGTGATAACCAATGTTTTGTGATATCAGAAATGTACAGTTCTGATGTAAAAAAATATGCAAAGTTTGTCAAACACCAGCTAATAAAAACTAGACAACTTTTATAGCAACAGTATTCATTTCATTAACAGGAATATATGGGAAAACAAAGTTAACAGTAATGGGACATAAAGATGTAAGCGGCAAATCTGAGGATCCAAAGCTTGAATCGAATCATAAAGTACTTCTGAACTGCAGGCTTGTGTCACATCCATCAAGATGGCCGCTCCAGTCTGTAAACAGCATTAGCTTTCGGTAGGCCATCAATGCTGTCAAAGAAAGACAAGAAAACAAGTCCAAATATTGTCTTCTTTATTTTTTGTATGTATTTTGAGAGATGCAATGAACATATAACCACAATGTTAAAGAACACTTTCTTGCTATTCTTCAAGCAATGAGATCCCTGTTGCCCAACTTCCTAGGTGATTATATAAGTGCTGTGTATAGCATCCTGGACACCTATAACACCGTGAAACTATCACATCTTTGGTTCTACATTGCAGCTTAACAGACATCCAGCGAGAGAATGGAAAATGCTGGAAAGCTCATAGCGTCAACAAGACAACTTGATTTTGAGCTTGTCATCAAATATAAGAATATCTTAGTAGCAATTTGCATGCTTCTTATGTTTCAATTACTTCACTTATGTATATATGTGCTACCTGTGTGTAATTTAATTTATTTATATATATATATATATATATAATAATAATAATACATGAGAGGGCAAGTCAAAAATTATCCGCACTCCTGTTTACTTCTATTGACTGTACTGTCTGAGTGATATTCATTCAAGGTCACTGCTGTCCAAATGTGAATGTGTTAGGTCAGTTCACTAACTGCAGTTTAAGAAAATTGGCGGCCCTGTTTGTGATAAGATTTTAGTAATCTAAGGGTGTGCCTGGGACTGATATTTACTGAAAACTTTGTGCACAGTATTGAGAAAGTGTTTTGACACAAAGTGTGTGTGTGTATGGGTAGAGAAATTCAAGTAAGGTCACACAAGTGTAGCCTTTAAGGAGCCGGGCATGCGTCCAGGTACATAGCTGATAACATTAAGCGTGCACGTAAAATGATTCTGTCAAACAGATGAGTGACAGCGGATTATGTGGCAAATCAGTCAAATAATCTACGACAGACTTGAGTTTCAAAAAGTGTGTGAGACAAATGAGAAAAGTGTGTGGGGGGTACGTGGTCTCGAGGTTTGGTGTCCACCTTGAGTGCTAGAGGTCCTGGGTTCAAGCCCCCAGTGATGACTGGGATCTTTTCTCATGGACTTCTAGTAATAACGCCTGTGTGTATTGTTGCACACGTAAAACATCCCTTGGCAGTTGGAAATCGAAAAAGAGTAACCTAATGGCTCTGCCCTGGCAAAATTTCGAGTTAATAATCTACCCAAAGTATTTAAGGATCCTCGCCAGTGCTACGGAGTTCGTGCACTTGAGCTGAGTTTTCCGTACTCAGGTTTGAGTTAGGAGGAGAACGGAGCACTTATGGGTTGCACCCGTGTGCCGTGATGTTGAACCATCGACTAAACTAAAGTGTGTGTGAGATGGATACCGAAACAACTCATGGAAGGGCATGAAAAGGTTTGGGCATCTGCAAAAATATTTAGACCAATACTCGAAGGAATGTAAGTTTGGTTTTTAAAGTTCAAAAGTCAACCATCAGCTGGAAAATTTATCCTTAGTTTTCTTAAATTCTCAGGGGCCAGCACTGGAACTTATCAGGCAAAAGGTTCAACAATCAACGGTGCTCGTTCACTGAAGAGCTGAAGCCAAAACTTCAGATTAAATATAGAGGACTGATGTACAAGGGCATTGTGATCCTGCATGACATTGTACTTCTGTACACCTATGGCCCACACTGTTAATATTTTGCAAAAACTTTGTTATGAGGTGTTAAACCTCCTCCGTTTAGAACTGATCTTGCTCCATCGGAGTTTCGCCCTGTTTGGTCCTCTGAAGGCAGTCCTTCAAGGAAGAACATTCACCTCTGATGAAGTGGAGAAAGAGATGCATTCGTAGCTCACAGCTCAGTGTAAAACATTTAGTTAAATAATGGAATACGGAAGCTTGTTGACAGATAGACAAAGTGTTTGTGTCAAAAAATTAAGTATTTGTCTTTACTAAAAGTTGATTAAAATAAATGCTGCAGGCAGAGTCCAGATAATTTTTGACTCACACTTGTATATTTCAATATATTATATAAATTTGTGGTGTAATTAACTGTGCAGTTATTCCAATAGCAGGGTGTATAAAATCAATTCTGCTAGGGCCTCACAAAACAAACGAAATCCGTAGACGTTCAATTTCACACCAGTGATCCTGTACAACAAGCAAACAAAGGTTCATCTGCGTTCTTTAATTCCTCCATTAACAAAAGTAAAACATATGTAAACACAAGAAATAGTGACACATTTGTCACTGGTGAACAGCAACACAGAAAAAAGCAGCCTGTCTTTGAGAAATAAACATGACACAGTTGAGACATCTTTGACAACACTAGTCTTCACAAGGATACAGTTAAGATACTTATCTTTCCTTCATTAGAAAATACTGATAAAATGTATCTTCTTTTCCCCCAAAAGGAAAGTGATAAACTTTATCTTTCAATCACAGCTTGAAAAACAAATGCTTTTCAACAAAATGTAAGAGAACAGGACAAATTCTGCAGGCGTGAATGTTGAAAAAAAAAAATCAGTTACTTGACTACATCTTTTAAACTAGTGGAAGTAATTCTGCCTGTGGCTCATCTGCAAATCAGGTCAAACCAAATCAATCTCAGAATGGAGAAATCCCGATCACAGCTGAAAATGAAGTGTCAATATAGAAAATATTTTACGGGTGGTTATGAGCCACGTAATAAAAGCTACTACCACAGTAAAAATACCTGAACATTTTAAGTGAGTAACGATGCTATAAGTCATTTGATTGCTGTTCCTTGGCTGGCAATCCTTAGGTTGGCTTCAGCTCAACAATCAGTTACTTCACCATATTTGTATCATCGCTTCAGGGGATAAGAAAGTCATGGATGCATAAACATTGAGTCATTATCAGACAATGTGGTGAACCTAAATTACATAGTGAATCATGTATTTTGACTATGGTTTTACAGAGCCACTGCTTTTCTGTAGTAATACAGCTGTGACATTAAGCAAAACAATCCTGCCCCCCCCCCCCCCCCATTTACAAGAATAACTGACAAAAATGCTTCAGTATTTTATAGTAAAGTAAGAAATAAACACCTAAATACTCTGTGACTATTCCATATTTACACACATACACACACAGAGGAAACAAGTAGATTGATCTCTCGTCCTTGACTTGGGAACGTAAATTACATGTACTTCAGAAGTCGAAGTGGGTTCGCCTGGTAGCAAGGAACACTGGTAACAGAGAAAGCTAAATATCAGTCCAGTGCATTAGAAGTAGTAACATAAGCATGGGCTACACAAGAGTTCAAAGTGAGCAAACGCCCACACACAAAACTCATGATATTTCCATTAAATTCATGTCACCTTCATCAGAGAAACAAAATACACAGCCGACAGTCTGCAACTTACTGCACCAGACAGTGAATGAAACTGGTATAGCTAGTCATCAGTTTAGCTTGAGTGTTTTGTTTTGCTGACAACCAATAAACATGGCAGCAATTAAGACGATCTAGGAAAACCTTCTGGCATACAGAAACAACAGTGGAATATAAACTATGGACCACTGAGTGAACTAAAAAAAGAAACCAAAATTCATACAAGAGACAACATTGCAGATATAGACCAATTTCGAGTGAAAGAAAGAAAAAGAAAGTGACAGGAATGTCACTGAAATGTTATATATTAAAATTAGTCTTTATTATATTATGATTTAACAGACAAGATTTTTCTACACACACATACACACTTTCTAGTATCCCACTTAGAATTATTAGGATTTAAAACAACAGGGCAGTAAATTATAATGTAAAAAATGCCATCACAGCTGCAGTACTATAACAAATGATATATCCACTTTCCCTTAATTTATATGCAGTATATATTTTTATGCTAATTTGCCAAACCAAACTTTTGAGCAGCTTCTTAATCTTTAAGAAAGATGTATTTAAAATAAAATTACACTTAGAAATATATTTCCTCTCAGCGCCAGTAAAAATTACAAGGACATGAAAGTTAAAACTAAACTCAGTTACCAATCTCTGTTTTAAGTATTTTATTACCCATTTGAGATGTATTTTCAAATATTACATGGATATTAAAAACGAAGATTGAATTTGTACTAATAAAAAAAAAATTACACTAACTGTGATAAATTGGTTTTTAAAAAAATAGGAGAAAAGCATGCAGAGGTAATAAATAAATACTTAAAATATAAAACAAAATATGGTCCATTGTATGATATAGTCTTTGAAAGGGACTATTCATACAAAAGATCAATACCTATATTGCGAAGCTGAGTTGTTGCAGATCCGTCGCTGATGCCATCTTTCATCTGAGGTTACAAACATTAAGAGAAAGTTGCACTCACCTGATTACCCTTCTGGAGAGAAGATTCAAATCAACATGGTAACGAGTGTTCTTTGGGTTTCATTTTTCACTTACCTGGATATAATGGCAAAGCTCATTCATCGATTTTAGTGTCACCTTCAGTTTTATTGGTTCCATCAGCTACGTCACCAGAATCACCAAGCCCCTCCATCAGTGTGCCAAGCTCACCATCTGTGTCTTGCAACGTCTGCCCTTGCACCTTCTGACCTGGCAACTTCTGCTGCACTTCTGCACCAGTCTTATCTTCGGAGATATCATGATCCATATCTGGTGAAAGAGTAACGGCCTGATGATTTACAAAATTCACATGCAACGTTTAAAAACAACCAACTTCTTTCTTCCTTGCTTGTTCCTCTTTATTCCTAGGTGTACAAGAAAGAATGTTACAGAAAAATTCTTAGAATTCTGGATAAAAAGAGGAAGAAACGACTGACTTTCAAATCAGAACATGGAAGAAAATTGTCTCAAAGGACACCTTGGGCATAAAAATGCATGAGACAGGAAACTGGCAAATGATTGAGAATGACATTCTGCCAAGGATATGCTACATGGTGATGAAGACAAGAAAGAAGGAAATAAGGTACTGTATATATGATGTGAATACAGTCTTCATTTGATAGAATGAGGTCAGGAGAGAAACAAAGGAACCCAAAACATTCACGATAGTATGCAGATGTGTTAATGAATGAATTACCAAAAAATGATAAGTGATTAAATATGTGATTACATTCGGCCGTTTCTACACTCATCAAACGGCTGGCGCTTTAGACACATTCAACCAAGACAGGATTCAGCTAAGTAACCTCTGTATTTTCTATGTAGTGATTATTTTATTAGTTTTGTGTCTGTGTTTTGTTCTGTGCTGACAAAAGCTTTGGCCGCAACGTCCATTTTGTTTCTTGTAATTGTGTTCTAGTAAAGCTCACAATCTACTTCTCGTTTTGTGGTAATTCATTCGTTTTTTAAGCTTTACTGCAGTTCCCCTTATTCTTATCAACCATTGCAGATGTGTTATAGAGCTCTACTAAGAAAATTATAGTCAATTTCAGTTAAATAAAGAGATGTGTTATATAGAGCCTTCACTGTTATATGTATGTGAAACATTAACAATATGCAAATGAGCTGAGATTATAATGGCTTCAGGAAAAATATCAACAAATAAAAACCAGAAATTAATTAGAAAAAATAGACGTAGACAGTCAAGATTTTTTTGTTTTGGCACATTATGATGAATAAACTCAAAAACTTAGTGACAACTGACAAAATTGTCAGGAAACGAGCAAAGGGAAGGCAAAGAGATAAATATCTAGATGGTATAGCCACATGGCATAATCAGGACAAGACCACAGACCTGTGAGGTGAAGGATGTCAAGGAGAAGATATAAAACAAAACTTAGCAGAAGGTTGGTGCATGCTACTTCTCTACTAAATAAATAATATAAAATACAACATGACCAAAGGCAGGTCAATACTCTACCAAGGAAATTATATACAGAGCATGTCCTGATCGGAAACAATATCACTAGAACAAAGGAATATTACTACAGAAACATCATGACAGTAGACAGAATACAACTCTACAAACTAAACAATATTGAACAGAAGGCTCCCCAACAACAGATATTTCTGCGTATCACATACAACACAATAGAACAAAGCAATCACGTCTCTTCTGAAAAGTTCGCAATATACTTCAGCAAAAGAGGCCGACTTAGTCAAATGCTTAATGGTCAAAGATGATAACAAGGGGAAATAGTAGAATTCACCCAGAACGCTAACGACCTAGATCTGTGGAGAGAAATTAATGCCTAAACCACTTGGCAGGCACATAATAATATACTAGATGCAGATCCACATGTCCGAATGGGTAAGAATGCATATTCTTAAACATCCGGTGTGCTGATGCCAAGGTGAGTGGTTCAACCCATACACCGGGCAGCTGGACTAAAATGTTGACCTGTCGTTCTTGACTTGAGGGCGTAAATTACAAGTACCTCTGAAGTCAGAGTGGGCATTCGCCTGATGGCGAGGGACACTGTTAATAGGGAAAGCTAATCCACACGCAAAATTCAGCCCATCACGACTATAAATAGTGGGTTTGGCTTACGCTTTAGTTCAAAGCGGACGAGCGCAAAAAACAAAATCAAAATATACTAGATGTGTTTTGTGTGTTTCTTCTTCTTCTTCTTCTTCTTCTTCTTCCGAGTTCGTCTGGAGAGTTTATTCGGACATGATTGTGTTGTGCCTGTTTACAGCAGAGCTGCATTCTTGCGCCGGTAGGCCAACTCATGCAACTTCTGTGGGTGTTTGTTTACCTGTTTAACCTTCCCAGGTGTTTCAAAAGACATTTGACTCTCACTCACAATTAACAACAAGCATATATTATCTCGCCACCGTCTTCTTGGTCTACCTCGGGGTCTACGGTCATTTATGTCCTAACACTCAGGACATATAACAGTACCAGGTGGCACAACAAACTGATCTGAGGTCAAAAGGGAGTAAGAGAGGTTTGATTTCTCTCTCCATTCCTGTTCAATAACGATACAGAATATGCAATTAGAAACATAAAAAATTATGAGAACCATGACAATCTTCATCCATTCATGAGTGGTGAAAATCTAAATTCAGAACTCAAATATGCAAAGGACCTCCGCTGAAATATTGAGGGATTAGAATGATTAATCCTACCTGTCAAGAGACAGAAAATAAACAGCATGTCTTGGAAGACGAAATACAGGGTGTATTTTTAATGATGTACAGTGTTTGAAAATACTGCCGGTCCAAGTTCTGTATTTACCTATTATGTTGCATGAACTTTACAAAAGGGAATACAAACCTTGAACCGGAAGTATTTTCAAACACTGCACAGTCTTTAAATATACACCCTATACATCACAGTAGTTTAGTAGAAGATTCATGGAAGGCATGCTTCCTGGAGGAAGAGGCTGGGTTGATCAGCACAAAGGGGTACACAGCGCAATAAAGGCACCTTGAGTATGAAACTGTCAAACGATCAAGTCTTTCAGGTGGACCGTGATGTTCTGCACAGAATCTGCTACATGAACATAAATACCTTGTGTCTGTTTACAACACAGCTGCAATATTAGCACCTTTTGGCCTACACATTTGATTCTTCCTGGCATTTATTGGCTAGATTAGCCTTCCCAGATAGTGTCATAGGAAATTATACTCAATGTCGTGTCATCTTCATCTGTTCTATCTAAAACAGGTGCACCCCAACAAGGGTATCTGGAACAGCAAGATACATATCATTCAACCCTCAAGGGGGGTAAAAAGATACTTCACAAGATGACATAAAACACACTGCTAAAAATATTTATGCTAAATTCAAAAATACCCAATGAAAGCTGTATTACACTGTAATAAGCAGACCAAAGCAAAACATAAACATGTATATACACCTGGTGAGACAGATTTCTCAAGCAACACATACAGAATGTAACACAGTCAATTTGCACTTACCTGCTCCAGCTTCACTATCCTTACTTCTTTCATCGCCCGCTCCGTTGTCTTGGTTTTCCTTTTCTTTCTTATCTTTTCTGTCACCTGTTTTATCCTTATCACTCCTTTTCTTTTCTGTGTCACTGACTTTATTACCTTTGTCATTACTTCGACTTTTTCTATCCTTTGACCTAGATCTGTTGCGGCTTCTTGAGCTTCGCTCATGTGACCTCCTGCGGCTAGATTTCCTATCTCTACTTGATGATCGTCTAGAAGAGCGGCGACTTCTGCTTGAGCTTCGGCGTCTTCTGTTAAAACATAACAATATTCATCAATTTATTTTTTTCAGTGTGCACAAAGTATTTGAACATATAAAAAGCAGATAAAAGATGTATTAGTATTCACTTTACTTCATACTATAGCTAAAATTACATTAAATTTAATTAAAAGTCTTCGTGGCGAAGTGATCAAGCCTTTTAACTCGGGCTCCGAAGGTTGTGGGTTCGATTCCGGGCTGCGTCCTTCGGTTCACAAGTTAAATTTTTCAGAGACTCCTGTGGGTCACCGCTAATTACATTTCATTTAATTTAATGAAAACTTAATAAAACATCATTCCAATTTTGCCAAACTACCAGAACAAGGTTTAAAAGAAAAACATCTATTGCATTCAGTTATTAAAAAGAAGCAAGTGAGCTCACAATGAACTGAACAAAAGGGGTTTAAAGGCAATCTACACAATTTCATTGCACCATGTTTTACCATATATGGCTTGGTCTTCAGAGTGGCCTGATGAAAGCGCCATCATAGCTTATGGCCCCAGCAACGACCCTCAGGAATCTCCAAAAAATAATACTAGTTGAAATTAATAATAAGAGTCCATAAATTAACACACAACCTTTGCAGCTCAAGACAGGAGGCTGAACCATTTTGATTGAGATCCCTAATAATGAAGTGAGAAAGCAATACAAAATCACCTCTGACAATATCAATGAAGACTAGACAATGAAGACTACTCGCTTAGTAAACTCTTTGCTGGCACTGTGATCTCGAAGCAGTTAACTTCTTCAGCCACATGTTTTACTGCTAATGTCCACACTGGAGGGAATTTACACTACTGTAAAACTGTGAATGTATTGCTTATAAAGATTCTAATTATGTTGTGGAAGTGGTCAATGGGGAAGTCAGGTTTCTTTAGTATGGTCTGGCCATATGTAAGAAAGTACTAGAGCAAATTATGTGATGGTTAGGATTCATGAAGATGAACCTATCACAGATCACATGTTTGAAATTGAAAAAGTTAATTAAAAGGTGCGATGTTTTGGTAAAGTATTTGTTTCTCTTAAGTTGTTGCAGATTAAGGGTTAATTATTTCCATGGTTTTCAAAGCTATATTAATATCCTAACAAGGATATAATAAAATTTAAACCAGGACAAAATACACACACAAAAACCAGTAGATGTCTCTTTTTCAATGTTTTGAAACATCAGTTCTAAATACTGGCCTCTCAGCATTTAAGAATTAAATTGAGGAACCTACACTGGCGTTCAGCACAAAAAACAATCTAACTCCATCTGATCAACAGACATTTTCAAAGACTGGTCTAATCAGCTATTTTCGAACCCAATCCAGGCCTGATAGATGACAATATTGTCCTCATCAGCAAATGATGGATAAACAACATTCAAAAGACTAAGTGTCCTTGAATTTACCAAAACATTTGCACAAGTTTAACTCAGTGATTACTAACCTGTCTCTGCTTCTGCTCCGCTGGCTACGTCTGCGATCTCTGTCCCTATCCCGACTTGAGCTGCGTCTTCGGTGCCTATCACGGCTGCGAGATCTTCGACGGTCCCTACTTCTTGATCTACTTCGCCGTCTCCTCTCTCTTTCTCGCTCTCTTTCTCGCTCCCTTTCTCGTTCCCTTTCTTTCTCTCTGTCTCTTTCCCTCTGCTTCCTTTCTTCCCTCTCCCTCAGTCTTTCCTTTTCCCTGTCCTCCCTCTCCTGCTTTAATCTAGCTTCATTAGCTTCTCGAGCTTCCAGCTCATCTCTGACTTTTTGCTGAAAGAAAGCATTCGGAGTAGAAATTACATCACTTAACCAAAATTACAACAACATTAACAACATTTTAATTTTCTAATCTGAGAATCTGTTCAGCGTTTGTCATTTTCAGTTGTGATTGTTTTTATCATTAAAAATCGAAACAGGCGTTGAGCACTTCCAAGACATTGAAACAGACTATGTATAAGTTTACAGTAAAACCCTGTAGCACCATTATAAGATGCAGTAATCACAATGTAAACTTATAATGACCTGACATCTGCCTACAGACAGATAACAGTTAAATACTGAGATTCAATAAGAAGTCCTACTCATGTAAGGAGGCACCACAGGAAGTACCACAGCCATAGTCTGTGAGATCAGGACTACCTGCCTTTGGCAGACTGGTAATGCTACTTTGTGCAGGATGAAGCCATTGTATATGCAGGAGATCTTACCACAGGAATCATTTTCTATACGAGCCATATTAGTGTAAATTAATGAACAACTTAAAAAAGCAATGAAGTAATACAAGAAACTATGAATTACTGATGATACATACAAGATATGGTGTTCAATACTGAAAATATAAGTTCATTACAGCTGACTGAAGGAGCAGAGTACACAATAAATTGTTACTGGGCCAGTATGGGCAAATGGACAAGAGAGCACATTCTTAAACTTCCGGTGTGCTGATGGTGAGACTGTGGATTCAACCCCTACACCAGTTAGTTGAACTAAAATGTTGGCTCCTCGTCTTTGACTTGGGGACATAAATTACAAGTACCTCTTATGGCAAGGGTCACGGGTAACAGGTAAGTTGTCGAGCTTCCATCTCTTCTCTGACTTTTTGCTGTAAGAAAGATAGCATTTGGAGTAGAAATTACGTAACTTAACCAAAACCTGTTGGTGTAAATTAACATAAATGGGGGGAGGCGCGCAGCTGAGTGGTCTCGAAGTATGGTGTCCGCCTCGAGTGCTGGAGGTCCCAGGTTCTAGCCCCGTTGAGGGCCGGGATTTGTTCACGTGGACTTCTAGTAACAAAAATTAGACATCTCTGGGTAGTGAGATCAGACGCCAGTGTGTATTGTTGCGCACGTAAAAAAAATCCCTTGGCAGTTGGAAAATGAAAAAGAATAGCCTAACGGCGTTGCCCAGGCAAAATTTTGAGCTAAAAATTTACCCTAAGTATTTCAGGATCCTCGCCAGTACTACGGAGTTCATGCACTGAGCTGAGAGTCTCCGGACTCAGGCTTGAGTTAGGAGTAGAACGGAGCACTTATGGGTTACGCCTGTGTGCCATGATGTTGATCGTGTGCTGTGATGTTGAACATAAATAAGACACCAGGGCAGTATTGCCATCTCCTTTTGATGAAAAAGCACCAAAATCAACCCCAAAAAGCACCAAAAATTTTTGGAAAGCATCAACGGTTTTCATTACAAATGTAACAAGGTAGCACATTATTATTATTATCACTTCATATTACAATGAAGTTTATTCCAGATCCGCCAAATCCCAATCAAAACTACTTTCGAGCCAAAAAAGCACTAAATTGCAATAATATTTTTTGGGGGAAAGCACTAAAACAAGCACTGACGGTATTCGTTCAAAATGTTATAAAGTAGCACATTATAATTTATTATTATCACTGAATATTAGAATGAAGTTTATTCCAGATCTGCCAAATCCCAGTCAGACAACTCTTCAGGTTCTGTAGCTATTTCCTACTGCGTTTGCTCCTGCGATGATGATGATCATTGAAAGAAACGTGTATATGCCTCCTGTGATCCAATTATCCGTGGAATATCCTTAGGTAGTTTATAATCATGACAGCATTTGCCATATCTTTTCATTCCGTATCTAATAGTCAAAACAGCTGTCAAACTCTTGGTGCTCAGTCTGTTTCGCAATTTTGATTTTATAACTCCCATCTGACTGAAAATACGCTCCACGTCCGCATTAGAATGAGGTAAAATGAGCACAGTTAAAGCTAAATCTGTAAGATCTTGGAAAAGATTTTCACTTTTGGCATCCCTGTATGAGGCTATTTCTGCCCACAGTCCAAGCGTGTCAGAGGTCTGTATCCACTGCATATGATGAAGTTTTCTCCACTGGAAATCGATGCGGGTGAGAGTAGCTGCATCTTCTACAAACATTTTAGCAAGATCCAATATACGGGGCTTCATTAGCTGTAGACATTCACTTCCCCTAAGACATGACATGGACTGCAACACTTGAATGTTATCCGGCAAACGTAAACGCACCTGTGTCAACAGCATTATTAAAAACTGTATGCACCTTCCACGAATTTCTTTCTCATCAGGAAATTTGTAGCCTGCTATTTCTTTCTCAAATTCATAACCTAGATTGGGATTAGGATCTAGATAATCTTGAATAGCATGTTTTTCTGTTACTTTTTCCCAGGAATAGCAATCTTTGAACTGATAGAATCAGTGAGTTGGACAAGATCGCTGAGTAGTTTTGTTGGATCCTGTATAACTGCTTCGAATTTCTTATTCACACTTTGAACTTCTCCGAGAATATGCTTGAGAAATATGAGAAACATAGTTATTCATGTCGCTAAACAGAATGTAGAAGTTCTGCTGTGTAACAGCGCTCATTGAGTCTTGCTATATCAAAATGAGTTCTGAGCGACCCACTGCTGCAATATTCTGACAATGGAAGACGGAATGGACATCCATCATGCCTGGCTTAATTGATCAACCTTCATCAGATGTTGTCCATCGTTTATTGAAGCAATAAGCTCCCTGTACTTTGCCTGACAAAGACTTGAGTGAGAAAACCAGTTATATGTTTCTCTAATCATGAACTCTATGTTCCTGGGCAGACAAGCAGCTGCAGCCTGTGACTCTACCAGCTGAAGGGAATGACATACACACCTAACTAGTACCAGATGAGGACCTTCAGATTTTAATTTTGTATACACTCCATATGCAAATAATACCATGGACAGATAGAAAAACCAATGACCAAGTACTACAGGAGACAAATGAAAATCGTAAATTAGTTAGAGAAATTAGACGTAGACAGTCACAATGTTTTGGACATGTTATGAGAAGAAATTGATTGGAGAACTTAGTGACAACTGGCAAGATCGAAGGGAACAGACCAAGAGGAAGACCGAGAGAAAAATACCTGGATGACTTGGCCACATGGCATGGACGAGACAGGAACACTGAGCTGATCCATGGCTCTGGTGATTGAGTGAAATGGCGAGTCATGATCGCCCACGCTATCCGGCATGGCACATGATTGATTGATACACTCCATTGTTTACACCTGTCATGACAGATGCATTGTCAGTACCGAGTGCAAACTAGTCTTTGCAACTCAAGTCCATTCTTGTTTAAACAATCTTATAACGCATTGCAGATTGCCTGCGCGTTGCAGTCACTCACTTCAACTAAATCTAAGTAAGTGACCACAAACTGCTTTCTTGTCTCTGAATAGTACTCCAAGTAGCTTAGTTTCAGAAATGTCATTGCTCTCATCAATCAATAAGCTGTATTTACTTTTGCCAATATCAGCTATCAAGTCTGTTGTGAAATATGGTGCAAGTACATTTGAAATAACTGCTCTGCACTTAGTTCTCCAAAAATTAAAGTTCTTGCAACCTTTGCTGTCACCAAAGTGTACCTTGCAGAATTCACTTAAATGGTCTAACATCGCGCAGCAAACAATGGCCAGCTATAAATAAAGACATGCATCCTTCTGTTTCTTTGACATCATCTTTCAGTTTGTCAAAGGCAATTGTTGTTTGTCTTTGCGTACTGAATGGTTGTTCGGCTTTCTGATGTTTCATTGTATTCTTGTGCCGCTCAATATCACTTAACCTGGCTGCTATTGAACATTTGCAGTATTCGCAAAAAACACTTAGTATTATCCCCTTCTACTTTTAACAACCATTTTTGAAATCTCAAGTCACTAAGCGATTGTTCTCTGAAATGTTGAGAATATTTCCTGCTCATGGTGAAACAAAAAGCGTAAATGAAAGGATAATGTAGACACCAAAAATTATGAACTCGATTACTAGCTAATATATTGCGTTTGGACTTGCCTGCAAGATGGCATTAGCTTTTAGCTAAATCGTATTAAAGGGAGTCCCCGGGAAGGTTAACCCGGTCAACAAATGCCCGCAGAAGTCGGATGTGTCGGCCTAACGGCGCAAGAACGCAGCTCTGCTGTAAACAGGCACAACGCAGTCACATACGGAAAAAAAATATCCGGATGAACTGCAGAAGAAGAAGAAGTATTAAAGGGAGTTAAATTAGTTGAATATTGCGTGGTAACGTACTAAGACTGTTTTACTCCCTCGCTTCAGTTCAAATCCGGCTTTTCAGTGTTCCCAAAATGATTTTTAAAGTAATTTTTACCCACCCAAATAAAAGGCATCCAAAAAAAAATTGTGAAGCACCAAATTTGTGCGGCCGCACCAACTGCAACATTTTTGGCACCAAATCTCTTTAAAAAGCACCAAATTTGGTGTGAAAAGCATCAAAATGGCAACACTGCACCAGGGTGTGATTATCCTCTACCCCACTTGGCATTATAAACATGAGAGAAAAGCAGACACTAACCTTTCTCCTTTCTACCTCAGCTCTGACTTGTGCATAGCCAGCATGCTGCTTGCCCATCAAGTGCTCATCCTGCCTCTGTGGAGCATCGCCCACAATCAGAAATGCTCCGCACACTTCACATACCTCCATCTGTTTCATCATGGGCACGTCATCTTGCATATGTTGCTGCAATGTGTTCGACAAATGTGCATCTTAACATAACAGCAAAAACAAATAGGTGTACGTACACAATAAATTATAAATAGGTTGACGAAAGAATGCAGGAAATGGTAGAAAAGTTGACAAGATTAGTAGGAAATGGTATAAAACTTGATGAAACACAGAAAATAGTAGAAAACTTGGAAGAATACAGAAAATGGTAGCAACAATGTGGAATGCAGAAAATTATGGAAAAGTTTATGAAAGAATACTGAAAATGGTATAAAAGTTATGAACACAAAATAGCAGTATACTATATCTGATATAAAAGGCTGGAATTCTATTTATTTTGTACTGTTCTGTACAAACACATTTTGTTTACGTCAATTTCATTCACTGAAAAACCAGAAAAGCAAAGTGTAACAATTCATTAACAATAAAATAGTAAAACTACGGTGACAATTTACTAGATATGTTTAAGAACAATTCACGCTAATACTATTAATAATATACCGTCTCCAATTGATGCCGTTCATCTTTCAATTGTTCTGCCAATTTCATCACTCCTTGAGCTTCTTCAACTTTTCCCTCACAACCCAGTTCCTCTGCCTGTTATTTTGAGAAAAACACAAACCAAAAGTAATTAAATCAATGTTTCTAAAGTATAAAACAATCATATAGATGCCATAAGCAACACAACACAAATCATTATAAATAATACAGAATCATTTGCATGGCTCAATGGATAAGAACGCTTGTTCTTAAACATCCAGTGTACTGATGCCGAGGTAAGCGATTCAACCCCTACACCAGACAGAAATTCCATGCAAAATTCAGACCATCACTACTATAAATAGTGTGTGTGGACCATGCTTGAGTTCAAAGCGAGCGGGGGGAGGGGGGAGATCAGTTGATAAGAAGCCAAGGAAACTTACCTGCTGAACCAAGTTGTTGATCTTTTCTGTGAGAAGTTTAACTTTCTCCTCATTGGGGTTTCCCGGGACTCCATTTAGCTGGTGAAAATAAGGTACACAAATATAAAACATGACAGATAAATACAACATATGTTTACATGAATTGCAATAAACAATTCTCAAAATAATGCTCAACACTGAAAATAACAAATCCTCTGATCATGAACTTACCATTTATATGCTGTTATATAAGGGTAAATAATGAAGCAGTTATATTATTTTTGCTACGTGTTCAATAATTTGATTACACCTTTGCATGAGAATGCATTTCTAAAGACCTAATCCACAAATGAATAAATGAGTAATGCTATGATATGTTTATAGGAGGGGCTACTGCAAAAAGCCAGATTAGAGAGCCAGTACAGTATGTAGAATAATTGTGAAATGCAAACAAAGATTTAAAAGAAACACATTACACCACACTTCAGATAACAAACCATACCCAATATACAAAAGTCAATAGTGTATCTACTATTACACAGTGCACAGATTAGACACATAGGCCATGGTTAAATCCCCAGCTGAGGAGAGAAGGGATTATTTCCTCCAACCACATTCACATCAGGAGGCAAGATGTGTTAGAGGCTAGGGTTTTTATTTTTCGGCTAGAAGACAAACTCTCCTTTCTTTTTAACCAAGAAACAGATCACACGCCTAATATTTGAAGCACGAGCCTAAAGATTTGAGATGGCCATCTACAACCACAAAATAATTATATACAAAGCAATGCAGCACACACTCATATACATATATATATATATTATATTTTTTGTTCTATAGCAGCTGTTGCTTTAAAGTAATTAATGTAGGTAACATTCAAGAAGTAAAATTAATAAATAGGAAATTTTAATATAAAATCTCATTAAATGATCAAAACAAATCAATACTTACAGAGCCCTGCAGACTGTTCAGTGCCAATCGTTGGTGTCCCCGCTTGATACGCTTTTCAACATCTCCTATTAAATTCTGGAGAAATCTGTTGAAATCCTCCTCATATACAGACTTCTTGTCAAACCTTGAACTGTTCTGATACCTACAAATAAGCATTCATAAATCAATATTTAATAAAGGTACAGGTAGGTCAGCATGGTCGAATGGATAAGAACGCGTGTTCTTAAACATCCGGTGTCCTGATGCTGAGGTAAGGGGTTTAAATGTTGGACTAAAATGTTGACCTATCGTCCTTACTTGGGGTAGTTAATTACAAGTACCTCTAAAGTCTGAGTGGGTTCACCTGATGGCGAGGGACACTGTTAATAGGGAAAGCTAACCCACATGCAAAATTCAGTCCAACACTACTAGAAGTAATGTGTATGGACTAGGCTTGAGTTCAAAGCGAGCGAGCCCCAAAAAAATAAAAAATAAGAAAGATATGATCATAATGTAAAAACAGGACATATTTTAATTACAGATCTAGAGATAAATCCGACAATGTAGAAGTCTGAATAAAATAATTAAAGGATAATATGGAAGAATTTGATGTGATTTCAGTCACAAGAATGGGAGGCTGTTAAGATCATTGTGTTGCATATAAATGAATATTATGTACCAAATACGAGGACCAGCAGGTTCTGTATTGGTTTTATGGAACCCAGTGCAAGACTTCAGCCATGCCTTATACACCATGGATAAATGGCCATCATTGACCTGAACCGAACTGGAAGGGGACCTCAGAACTGGTGACCCCTAGCGATGCAGTGACCAAACACTGCGGAGCAGAAGATTACTCTGGCACTCATCGGTCTACCTCAAATCATGGGTAAATGATGTCCAAAAAATATGTGCTCTATTAATTTATACATAATTCTAATGTCCACTGAGTGTAATTTATAATAAATGATAACTAAGCTAAAATTTCTAAAAACGAGAACCATACTGAATGACAATTCAGTTGAAATATCTACTAAACGTTCTATTTACTAAACTAAAAAATCTACTAAAGAAATATCGGTGCTATTTAAAAAACGTTGCCTCATATTCAAGTTTCTCAAAAATTAAGAAAGATTCTGACTGTCCCTAATCTGCTACATCAAAATCCCCATCTTGAAAGGATTCTAACATACGTTCACTGGGCAGGCTGGCAAGTAAGTTAGCCACTGCATTACCTGAGCTTCCCAAACATCGTACACACCCAATTGATCGTACACACTGTAAATTTGTTATAGTGGTTTTAATATAGATTCTTAAGTGATATTTTTACAGCAGGATAAAATAGTAATTTCTTCAGAATACTCACTCCTTACGCAGGGCTTCATCATGAATTTTGCCACATGGTCCTGTAAAAATAAAATAAAAAATGGTCAATACCAAGTAAATTAACAGTTACTATGAAAAACAGTATTTATATAGTAGGAAAGATAACAAACTTATCACAATAAGAAGATTGCACTTCAGAAACTGTTTTTTAGTCTAGCCTTATTCACCTTAGGTACTATACAATCTTTATATTTTGTGTTATTTCAATACACACTTATTTGGACTCCAAGCACCATACAGTATCACTTATTGGATATCATCACATCAGTAGGCTACTAACTCGCTGTTGCCTTAGTTTTCATAAATGTATCAGATTAAATAGGTGGCAATGAAGATCGTCTTAAAGAGATCTATCAAAGAAGTATATATACCCACCAAGATCAGCTCTGGTATTGATGAAAAGCTCATGGGGACATAATCCATATAAAAAGTACTTGCATACCTGGGGGAAAAGACATTAATGTAAGACTAAATTACAGGTTTGACAGTTTTTAGTCGTTCCTTCTCTTGAAATTACCATATATTGGAGCTGGTTATACAGAATGGTTTGTTAGTACGAATAATTTTGATTTTCTCACTACGAGGCGAAGGAGTTACAGACGCAATTCGTAATCCCGCATACCCGCGTTACAAACACAGCTGCAGAGGATTTGGCAGCAAACCATCTTGCGTTGGGTTTTGTTTTTTTTACGAAATGGTATGGATGCCGGTCATTCAGAAAGCAATGGAAAACTACTGAACGTAAACTTGGCAAGAGATCACAACAGCAAAACATGCTGGTGTTGACTGCAACGCCCTGTAAATGAATTTTTTTTTCGCATATCCTTTACAGGACATCGCTGTCAACATCAGCATCTTTTAGCTGATTGTTGATTTCTTTGCAATATTACGCTCAGTAGTTTGCCATTGATTTCTGGGCGACCGGCTCACATACCCCTAAGTTACCGATGCGGAGAGAACCACTACCAATTCTCGTGCACGTCACGTCACGTTACGAGAGTATACGGGATTAAGGAGAAAGTCGTGTAACACCTAGATCAGGGATGCCGACCCTTTAAAGGATATGCAACTAATTTTATTTTATTTACTACAAGGGAAATAATTGCATCTAGGTTGAAGTCATATTACGGCTCTAGTAATCAAGGGGAACAATTACAGATTTCACTATATTTGTACTGACAGCTATTTTGCAAGAGAAGTATATGTTTATTCCTGTAACAATTTTATTCATATTCTAGAAAGTAAGAATTGAATGTTAACATCATAAAAGCCATATACTGTTTTGAATAATATTTAAAATTTTAGGCACCAATTTTTTGTATAATAAATAATTGTTAGTAAATTATTTATTTCTTTATCTGCTAGGACACGTCTGTCTTAAGAGACGTTAGGTATACCCTGGTTTCTCTTCACAACGTATAAATCTTTCGCCTCCATCTCCTACTGCTGGTTGTTGGAGTGGAACCAGTAATGGCATCTCTCATTCAAGAAGACCAGCAATGTAGTGTACAACACCGGAATATCCAGCAACACACACACTTCATAAGGGAATCATCAACTACACACATCTGAAAAACTGTCACTCCTCAATTATCTCTTTAGATCAAGAAAAAGCATTCGGCAGAATATCTCACTCATACCTTCACACAACTCTCTCACACTGCAACGTGGGAAATTATTTTCGGACATGGGTCAAAATTTTATATTTGAAACCGGAAAGTCGGATTCTATTAAACCATATCCTAACCAATTCTTTCAGGTTGACTAGGTCAGTGAGACAGGGATGTTCCTTGTCCCCATTACTGTACGTTGTCACTCTAGAAAAGATACGACAGGACGACAATGTCAGGGGTACGTTCATACCAGGGAATGGTGAACAAAAGCTGCGTGCTTATGCGGACGATACCATTTTGTTCCCGACAACTGAAAAATCTGTAGGCATCATTTTGGAGACGTTCTCGTTTTTCGGCAAAGGGAGTGGGGCAAAATTAAACGTTCAAAAATCTACTATAATGGGCTTAGGCAAATGGAACAATAAGGCAGATTTTCCATTTGACTTAACATCAAACAATCTTGTAAAATTGTACGGAATAGTCTTCCCATGTCAACCAAATCAGACACACAAAGACACTTGGCAAAATCTAGAGAAGAAAGTAACAGATATGTTACAGAGGTACAAATACAAAACAACTACCATATTTGGTAGAAGTACCATTGTTAATACATATATAATTCCAAAAATACTATATCTGTGCACAGTCCTAGATCCTCCACGTCAGACTGTCGTGTCATTACTGTCAAATCTGTAGGCATCATTTTGGAGACGTTCTCGTTTTTCGGCAAAGGGAGTGGGTCAAAATTAAACGTCCAAAAATCTACTATAATGGGCTTAGGAAAATGGAAAAATAAGGCGGATTTTCCATTTGACTTAACATCAAACAATCTTGTCCCATGTCAACCAAATCAGACACACAAAGACACTTGGCAAAATCTAGAGAAGAAAATAACAGATATGTTACAGAGGTACAAATACAAAACAACTACCATATTTGGTAGAAGTACCATTGTTAATACATATATAATTCCAAAAATACTATATCTGTGCACAGTCCTAGATCCTCCACGTCAGACTGTCACAAACATAAACAAAGAGATTAGACGCTTTATGTTTGGCAGCACCATCTACAGTATCAAATATACTACACTCATGCAAGACAAAAAAGTTGGAGGTATCGCCCTCCTAGACATAACAACCAAAATACAAGCACTTAGGATCAAACACGTAGGTTAATTCCGACAACACCCAGAAAAACACCCTTTAGCACACTATTACATTGGAATTAGGCTATCTTATTTAAAACCTATTAGGAATACATCCTCACATTACTTTGGCACTCTCCCAACGTTCTACAAAACATGTATTTCAGTCATTAAAGGACACGAAAAATTACTACACAAGAAAAATCATACAATCTACAGGCATTTAGTTAAATTACAAGCAACTCCGGTACATCTCAGAATTAAAAGAGGACATAGATATTTCATAAAAGATTATACAGAAATTTTCTCTAATATTCACAACAAGCAGATTACTCCAAAAGCAAAGGAAATTACATATAGGCTTGTTCACAGCATGACCCCAACAACAGAGAGAACAGCAAAAATAACTAAACAAATACTACAGTGTCAGCTTTGTTGACGGAACGTCCAAGAATCAGAAGAGCACATCTATTACGAATGCAACACAATCATGCCAACAAAAAATCTCTTACAAAACATCCTAAACACTCATACGAAACAAAGAACAGATGTTTACAAAGCAATCATGATCAATTCCATTCCTTACTCCACACAAGACATCCACACAAAGCTACTTGTTCTATTGGCAGAGTACAGAAATCTTATATGGACATTAAGAAACAAAGCACTATACAATTACAGAACAATCAACAAAGAAATTGTCCAACAACTTTATCAACAAAAAGTCGCAAACATTCTAATCTTAGCCCCACAAGCGCAAATCTCGTAAAAGATTTGGCTGAAGACAGCACATATTACAGAAGAAGCAAATAACTTGTTTTAAACAAAGGATACTACAACTGTAAATGTGTTTATTGATGGTATTAATAATCTTACAATTATATTATTATTATTAATAATAATATCATTATTACTGCTACTATTATTACTAATTTTCCCATTATTATATTTGAATGTGCAACATGAAATATATTTTGGATGGGTGTCTGTGCCGTTGGCAGTAACATATGTATGCGTCTGTGTGTTGATGCAGGTGTGTGTGCGTGTGTGTGTGTGTGGTGCATGAATTTGCACGCGCATGTGTATGAGTGTCAGTGTGTATGTGTTTGTGTGTGTGTGTGCGCGCGCGAGCGCGTGAGTGCGTGTAGCAGCCTTTAAACCAAGGCGGTATCTCAAGTATTAAAATGATGTTATATGGTAATGATATGTTTCAAAAGAAAAATATGCACCACCATGTATAAACAAATTGAATGAGCCCTTTAAGTACCCAGTAAGCTAAGGTGGCTTTTAGTGGCCAGGTTTTAATTCCTTCCCATTGTATATGAAACCCAGACACTATCACAACTTTGGACCAATTATCTCCCTGGGGCCAGGCCATGGACTCTAATTGCTAGTAGTAAATCCCTGATTCTTGTCCTCCAAACAAAAGGTATCATGGACTAGAGCGTCACCCTGTAATTTGTCATCAGGCAACAACACCAACGACCTTCATCTCGGTAGCTAAGTGACCCAGAAATTACAAAGAAGCCACATTTTAATGGAAATGCTAGTTTAAAGTTTTTGTCCAAGCGCGGGGCATTTAATGTACTGCGGTCTCCAGAAAGCACGAGATTGTGTGTGTGTGTGTGTGTGCGTGTGTGTGTGAGAGAGAGAGAGAGAAAGAGAGAGAGAGAGAGAGAGAGAGGAGGGAGAGATGGACATGTGTTTCATGCATTCCGCTTGCGGAAGTGGAAGTGAAGCATATGCAAGGAATGTGTATGTACATGCACTATGCCATAAATGTCATATTATCATAACTGTATATATGTATGTATTTGTTTTATTCACAATGTTACACTTAACACTAACAATCGGCAACGCTCTGTAATATACACAAACAAAAGAAACACACACTACAACTAGTAAATATACATTGCTTTGTATGAAATAAATATTTTAAAAAAAACAACATCTCCTACCACATGGAGGCTGTGAACTGTAGTTGCTATGGTTCCTCTGGGAACCGTGAACCATTCTTAAAACAAAAAATCCATCTCCAGCGTCTCAGCGCTTCTCGGCGTTTTGGCTAAGATCAAAGTGTAGTTCCTGCACTTGATCTTGCCAGGAGCCGGGATGATCACCCAACACAACCGACACACAGGAACGCGAAAAATAGAAGGGCGGCTCTGGCCCCTCTGGGAACCGTGAACCCTTTTAAAAAAAAAAAAAACATTCATCTTCTGCATCCATCAGAACATGTTCGTAAAAACAACAATTTTTACTGGCCTGCTAAGGCCCTATAAGATCGCTTCTCGGCCTTTTGGCTAAGATCAAAGTGTAGTTCCTGCAATTTATCTTGTCAGGGGCCAAGATGATCACCCAACACAACCGACACACAGGGACACGGGACCTAGTGGGTAGGCTCTTGCCCCTCCTGGGAATCGTGAGCCCTTATTAAAAAAAAATTACTAAAGATTTCCGTGGAGAGGAGCAATATAATGAGTCTAAAGACTATTTTTCTAAGCCCTACCCTGTAGGGCACACATCAACAAAGCAGGAATGGTAATGATCTCTGGGTAATGTAGTGTACAAACAGTTAGACGCTTCCCTGTCGGCCCAGTAGTCATGGGTTTCGATCCGCATTTTACAAACGAACCTGGGCTCCCAGCCAAAATATCACAATGAAGTGCCTTGTCGGCTGGCATGGGCGACGACATGGAACAATTAATGTGTTGACTCCCTTCCGTGCTATGACACAAGACTCACGAATTTTTCTCTCGCTGTCTTCCTTTGTCTCTCTCTTTCCACAAATCTATCCGGTTTTCACATGTTCCAGTGTTTGTCGTCTAATAATATGGCCAACAAATTATGACTGCCTCCTGCTGATGTTTGTGATAAGTTGTCTTTGCGACTTAAGTCTCCCTCAAAGTGTCTAGATTGCTCATTTTGGCTGTCTCATGAATTTTCCGAATTCTTTTCATAGACTATAAAACCACATCCCCAAAGCCTGTTTTTCCTTATATTTTTTTAGTTATTCACCCCCCCCCCTCCACACCACCATCCCGAATTCGCTGCCATGTATGTAAAACTGGTTCTATGTAACGTGCAAGAAGCCTGAAACCAGCACTAGGAACTGTCTTAGTCTTAGTCAACGGGGCTTGGTTGGGTAATATTACCAGTCAGGGACAAGAGTTCAATCCACCACAAAGGCAGCCTATAACTGTTAGGAATATTCTATTCAGTTAAGCGGTAAACGAGCCACACTGCAACCGTCAATGGGGCAAATGAATCAGCACCTTTCTATCTTTGTCACCAGGGATTGGGAAAATTTACCAGTCAGGGACAAAAGTTCATTAAGCTATCCAGCATAAAGGGAGGCTATACCTCATAGGACAAAGGTCTTGGGATCCTTTGTCAGCCAGGAAGTGGAAAGTATCAGCATAGCCAAGGCAACAGTTAATTTAACCTCCACCCCAAATAAATCTTAAGTCGTGATGACATTACAACCCATTGCTGCTAACTCAACACGAAGTCTTTGTCCGTTTGGTTTCTCTCTCTCTCTCTCTCTCTCTCTCTCTCTCTCTCTCTCTCTCTCTCTCTCTCTCTCTCTCTCTCTCTCTCTCTCTCTTGGACTCTCATCTATCTTCCGGTTTCCGGTTACGAGCGGATGTGTTTTCACAAGCTCTCCCAATTTTATAGAATTTATTACAAACTCGACCGAAGAGAACAAGTAGCAATCTTCAGACTCCGCACAGGACATAACAGGCTGAAATACCACTTGTTCAATAAACTAAAAATAGGAAATACCGATGAATGTAATTATCGAACTGGAAAAATGACAGCAAAACATTTGCTGCAGGATTGCCCAATATATGCAGAACAGAGAAAGATATTTTGGCCCACACCTGCTTCATTTGAGGACAAGCTCTATGGAGATATCAACAAGCTCAAGTTGACCGCAGCTTACTTTAACTACATACAGGTTGACATTTAAAGGTGTATGAAGAAGTATTCAGACTGCCACACTTCATACCACAGGTATGTAGGTTACAAAAGCCTCCCAGAGGCATGAAATGGAATATTGCTCGGATAGCAAATCCATTACGTGGAAAGTCCGAATCAAAAGCTCACTGTGTGAGCTTCATAAAAGGTGGGAAAAGTGTCCTAGAGGCACGAAATGGAATATTGCTTGGATAGCAAATCCATTACGTGGAAAGTCCGAATCAAAAGTTCACTGTGTGGGCTTCAAATAAGGTGGAAAAAGTGTCCTAGTGGCACGAAATGGAATATTGCTTGGATAGCAAATCCATTGAGTGGAAAGTCCGATTCGAAAGCTCACTGTGTGGATGTCATCTGCACACTGCATTCTTCTGGTTTCCGGAAGAACAGCCTATGGTGAACGGAAGGCCCAATATACGGAAGTGAGGCTAAGCAGCCATGTGCAGGACGTGACGATTCCTTGGGTGAGCCCAGTACCAGAACGCTGTGTGTTGGCTCTGCAATTATGGAGGCCTCCTTGGATGGCGGGGAATGCCCATGGTCTGCCCCTGCCTTCCCTTGAGGGCTGACCAGGATGTCTTTGGCTGTTCTATATGGGCCAGCTAGAATGGGAGATAACACCACACCAGTGAGAGTCAAACGTCCTAAGAAACCCCCGGGAAGGTTAACCCGGTCAACAAATGCCCGCAGAAGTCGGATGTGTCGGCCTAACGGCGCAAGAACGCAGCTCTGCTGTAAACAGGCACAACGCAATCACATCCGAAAGAAAAAAAACTCCGGATGAACGAAGAAGAAGAAGAAACAAAGAGAAGGCGGTGAAGACCAAGCTAGCCAGGTGTGTGAATCTAGTCGGCCGAGTCGTTCAACCCACCATCTCAGGCCAATGTGTTACAGTATCCTTTAACAATACACTCCATTATGAGGCAATTAGAACGTGCCTCATCAATTATTACAAGCCTGAACGAATCCAACACAGACAAGATAGAAGCGGGGCCTACGTGGAAGATCTGATTACGACGCCTGTCCTTACAATACACTTATATCATTCGAAGAACAAGTTACTAGCTCAGGGCAGCGTTGAAAACATTAACTCTTGGTTAAAATTAGACTTTGTCGAGCTGTAGAACTCAATACTTACACTCACGAGCAGAGACATATCAAAAACACAAGATATCATCAACATTCTCGTCTCGAGTGAGGACTCAGAATCTACACAGCCCACAACTACAGCTGTGGACATCACAGCAGACAATGTTTCTCAACTAACACATATAATGAATGAACAGGACAATACTATCAACACGAGGTCAGCTACCCCATCAGTACTATTGGCCATTGAATATCCAATGGAGCACCTCCAAAACAACGCTGAGACCAACGTAAGAGTAGCAGAAGAAATACCAGCCTTATATAACACGCCAACTATCAATGGACAATCGTGCGATTGTCATAGGCGTTGGGGTAATAGAACAATCCTTAAAGGAGCTCACTGCTACTGTTACAGCGAACATTGAAGCTAATAGCAAGACCAGCAGTGACTACACTGCTCTCAAAACAGAAATCACGCTCCTGAGAGAGGGAAATCTGTTGCTAAGAAAAACAATAGAAACTTTACAGCACGAGTCCACCACCAACCCAACTGAACAAGCGTGTAATTCTCGAGCAGCTGTATCAACTTTGGAGAATCTTGAAGCCCAGTTTCACCAAAACCAAATAACACAACAAGACGCGAAAGAACCTCAACGTGCAGAGGAAGATAAAACGCTACAAGCAGTCTATCCCATTGGTGTAAAAATAAGCAACAGATTCGAAGTGCTTCAAGAAAATTCGTCAGAAAACATACAGTGCTATATTGCACTGCCAACAGACAACACACGCCTCCAGGAAACAAAGGGAGAGTCGCATGGAGACGTACAGACTGCTGCTAAATGGGAGAAACAACGAGCAAGGCGTACTGGCAACCAACATGTGCAGACAGCACGGCCCGACTGTACATACATTATAATAGGCGCCTCTCTAATGAAAGGTCTATACAGCGACCGGATGGCTACTACAGACACAGACATTGTTTCCATAATTGCATTGCCTGGGGCTGGTGTTCACCGGCTAACAGACAAGATTAGGAGGTTGGCTGTAAATCTTAACGTAAAAAGGGCAAGCGTTCATATTGATATCAATGACACCATTAACAACCAGCAAATCACAACATCTCAACTGCTGGCGCTCTTGAACGGATTACGTCACATTTTTCCTAACACGTCCATTTTCTTCTCCTCCATCATATCACCGAGTTATGGATTCCAGCGTCGTCTAGCTGACATAAATAACAACATATTGCAGAAGTTTTGTTCTCACAACAACATACAGTTCATCAACAACACACCGGTGTTTACTTCACAGTCTGGAGCACCTAAAAAGCGACTTTATAAGGATCAAGTACATTTGTCTACATTGAGCACCAGCTTGCTCGCCAAAAATATTAAATACCCAGAACGTACACAACCTACATCCAATACTGGATCGCGTAGGACACTTTTAGCTACACCACCTCAAACTCAAGCCAGACGACATACTGCCGCCACATCAAGTACCAATAGGCCAGAAGAGAGCAGACCACTCATAAACACGGCACCTGATATCCAAGCAAGACGGAACATTTCCAACACACCAAATTCGTACAATAAGCCTTCTTTCACACAGGTGAGTGATAATTAAGAAGATACGTTCCCTCTTCTCCACAACAAGGATCAATCCAGTAGTAACAACAACGTGCCACCACAGCCTCCTGTTAGCCACGAATCAGAGCCTGTAGTTGGAAGTCGTTACACACCCGTGAGAAATCAACAGTATCCATTCCATTGTAACCCAGAGTTGTTATACCTCACACGGTTTAGCCCAGCTTCACTTCGTCAGGCACTTATGATGTCGCTGTACCAAGGACCAACACAGCCTGGTATTTTCTAGAAATTCAGCACAAAGCAACACCGGATCTCGGTACAAGAAAGAGCCTCTCCTAGAAAGTTTATGCGCATACTTGGTTATTGATTTATATAGCAACGTATTAGATTGTACGCGGCTGTAAACATTGACTCGTATTGAAGTCACAGAGATTGACACTTTTAGATATCTTTTATATTCCTTTTTATCGCGTTTATACTCTGAGTGAGGGGGTCTTCACTGATCATCCTTACTTATCTTGTACTATTTTTTGTGTGGGTGTGTGTGTTTATATTGATAGAGATATTACTGTTTCTCTGTACTTTAGAGTGTATTTGTTATAAAGGACATAAGTTGTATTCATTTTGTGTTTTAAAATATAAACTAGAACATTATATACAACAATAAGACAGAGACAAACAGCTTTCCTCGGTCATGTGATGAGAAGAGAGGCATTGGAGAACATCGTAACAACTGGAAAGATCGAGGGGAAGAGAGGCAGAGGTAGACCAAGAGAAGTGATGCTGTATGGATTGAGACGGTGGCATGGAGGAATATCAGCAGCAGAGTTGATCCAGAAAACCAAAGACCGAGATCTATGGAGAGCCATGAACGCTACGCCAGCCGGCACGGCACTTGATGATGATGATGAAAATGTCTAATAAGTACGAACACTGGCTCTTTAATAATGGTCTCGGAATCGGGCATTTAAATATCTGCCATCTATTAGGGAAGCTGCCTGAACTATCACTTATAGTTAATCAAAATTTTCACATGTTCGGCGTTAGCGAAAGTCGATTAAATAGCAACATCTCAGATGATGACATCGCTATCAGAGGCTTTAAAACCATTAGAAGAGATCCCTATCAGAAATAAGGGACGGGTATTGCAATTTATATTTCTAACTCGCTTAACGCCTACCGTAGGCTAGATTTTGAAACCTGTGAGATTGAGTGTGTATGGCTTGAGGTTAAGCTTCAAAATCGCATACCCCTAGTAGTTGGCTATCTTTATCGACACCCCAGTGCAGGAAATATCTGGCATGAAAAATTCACCACTATGATGGATGTAGTCTTTAGTAATGCTAGAGAAATAATACTGCTAGGCGACTTCAACATAGACACTAACAAATCAAACAAAACATGGGAAAACATAATAGAGTCATATAACTTCCAACAATTAGTCAAACAAGCCACTAGAATAACAAATTCATCTGCAACACTTATAGATCATATCTATACTACGTGTGCTGACAACATCACAGAATGTACTGTACCTATTAATGCAATGAGCGATCTCTACCCAGTATGTTGCACGTGGTCGAAAAGAGGCACGAAAACTCCCAAACACAAACATATAAGTATAAAATATAGAAATTACAAAAACTTCAATCAAGATGCCTTCTTACAAGACTTGCTCAACTCATCTCTGGACTATATTTACCAGCTTCCTGACCCAGATGATGCTCTGGACCACTGGCTGAAGACCTTTCTAAGCGTATTTGATAAGCATGTTCCATTTAAGGAAGTTCGTGTTAAACATCACACTAAGCCCCCGTGGATCACACAGGAGGTAGTTGAACTTATGAGAGACCGGGACAGGGCACATAAAAATTGAGATCTAACTATGTTCCGTAGTCTGAGAAACAAAGTTCAATATGTTATTCGAAAGGAAAAGAAAAACTATTTTAAGAACTTAATAATAGATAAAACCAACACTAAAGATATATGGAAAGCAATTAATACCTTGACAAACAAACACAAATCATCACAATCGTTACCATCAAATCAGGTTACATGTGATCAATTCAGTAGTTTCTTTCAGTCTGACATAAACCAACTGAAGGCCGCAATACCAGATGTGCCTCATGACATATCTTTGTTATCATCATTCTGTGAGAGCAAATGCTATGGAGACATTCCCACAAACATACCGCTAATGACGACCACTGAAATATTTACTCATCTCAGTAGCCTAAAAAACAATAACTCATCAGGACTAGATGGAATCAGTAATCGGATCCTACGCTATGCTGCACCGGCGATCTGCGAGTCACTAACTTTTATATACAATCAATGTCTCACCAAAGGTCACTTCCCGTCAGCCTTTAAAATCGCTAAAGTGTATCCTCATTTAAAAGCTGGTTCATCAGACGATTGTATCATGAGTAATTATAGGCCAATTTCCATATTATCCTCTAATCCAAACCTCTAGAAAAGCACATCCACAAAACAACACTAGAGTACTTAGTTCGCCACAAACTAATAGCTGACAGTCAGTCAGGATTTCGGAGAAAATATTCCTGCCATACGGCCCTAACAAACAACATGATAGGAAACTGGCATCAAAATATTAACAACAATACTCTATGTGAAACGATGTTTATAGACTTTAAAAAAGCATTCGATATGATAGATCATACGATCCTAATTAAAAGACTAGAAACAATTAAAGTAAGCTTTAATATAGTGACATTAATAAACTCATTCTTATTAGACAGAAAACAAGTAGTATCACACAATAAATCTCTATCCCAAGCTATTACCATTAATATTGGAGTACCTCAGGGGTCTATACTTGGCCCTTTGTTATTTGCCATTTATATAAATGATCTTCCCTTATATCTGTCATCGTCCTGCGATGTATTTGCAGACGACTGCACAGTATATACAAACGCTATTGATCGTAATGTGCTAGAATTATCCTTGCAACAGGAAATAAATAGTGTAGTTAACTGGAGTCATGCAAACCGCATGCAAATTAACATTTCTAAAACAAAATCTATGTTAATAGGAACGAGGCAAAGACTTCACACTCTAAACTCGCAGGGAACTCTTCAGCTGCACATTGGTAGCACACCTATAGAAAGTGTAACCGAGCACAAGGCACTGGGTCTTATCATAGATCAAAATCTATCCTTTAATTCCCATGTTCATGCTCTAGTTAAACAAATAGCCAAAAAAGTATACCAACTTGCCAAAATTAAAAACTTCCTCGACGAAAACACAAGAAAGATATTCTATACTTCCCACATACAAACACATATTGATTATTGCTCCACAATCTGGGATGGATGCTCCAAATCAATAACAAAACGCCTTTATTCACTCCAGAAAAGGGCAGTGCGTCTAATCAATGGTGATAAGTTTACAGACAATTCTAACCTACATGAACGTCTTCAGTTACTGCCACTCCACAAACGCCTACTTTTTAATAAGGCTAAACTAACTCACAAAATCCTATTTCAAAATGCCCCAAGCTACCTTTGGCCATTGTTTAAATATAACGCAAGACATAGTGAACGACTAAATATACTTCATGTCCCTAAACCTAGGATAGACTTATATAAAACAAGCTTAGCATACTCTGCCACTCAGTTGTGGAATAATCTTCCACAAGAAATCAAAGACACCACCAATCATTATACATACAGTCGCAACCTGTTTGAACACTACCTCAGAACAGACTACATGCCCCCTTAAAAAAAAAAAAAACAGCAACAAAGACAATAATAATGGTAAATTATCTCGAACGACAACTAGCCAAAAAAAAAAAAAACATTCCCATATGTGTGGCACGTTACACCCGCCTTGGGTATTTATGATGCCCATGTTAAACATTGCCTCAACTGAGTCATGTATTATTGATTATTTTTCATGCGTTTTAATGCTTATTGTTCTTTTGTTGTCAAAGAATTGCTTCATAAGAGATGTTGAATGAAAGAATGTATGAGAGGAAATAGAGAAGAAGGGCAGAATGTCAGACGGGCCTGCGTGCCCAATTCTTAACCCTTTGAAAATAAAGATTTTCGTTCGTTCGTTCGTTCGTTCTCTCTCCTCCCTCTCTTTATCTCTCTCGCCCTCTCTCCCCTCCTTTCTATCAATCTCCCTTTCTCTCTCTCTTCTTCTTCTTCTTCTTCTTCTTCTTCTTCTTCTTCTTCTTCTTCTTCTTCTTCTTCTTCTTCTTCTTCTTCTTCTCCTCCTCCTCCTCCTCCTCCTTCTTCTTCTTCTTCTTCTTCTTCTTCTTCTTCTTCTTCTTCTTCTTCTTCTTCTTCTTCTTCTTCTTCTTCTTCTCTTTGGGGAAATGTGTGTGGGTGGGGGATCAGTGGGTGTGTGGTGGCATGTATATTCGCCTGGTTCTGTGTGAGTTCGTGGAAGTTAGTGTGGGTGGGTGGGGGAGGTTTGGTGGGTGGGGGATGTGTTGGTGGCTGCGAGATATGAGGGTGGATGGGGGATGTGTCTCACAACATTGCAATATGCACTGTTTATGTTTACAACTTTCATTTGATAATGTTTTTTTTGTTTTTTTTCTCATGTGAATGTATCATGCGTAATATGCATTGTTTATGCTTACAAAATCCATTTGACAATGTTTTTTCCCCTATGTTAATGTAACATGCACATTTGATGAATGAAAGATGAGTGATTGAAAGGGCCGAATGTAAGACGGGCCTGCGTGCCCAATTTGTTACCCTTTTAAAATAAAGTTTGTTCGTTCGTTCGTTCATTCTCTCCCATATCCCCTCCCCTCTCGCTCCCCCACTCTCTTTCCTCTTCTCTCTCTCTCCCCTTCGCTCTTTCTTCCCTCTCTCTCGCTCCTCTTCCCCCCTCTCCCCTCCTATCTCTATCTCTCCCCTTCTCTCCCCTTCTATATCTATCTCCCCTCCCCTCTCTCCTTCGCTCCCCCACCCTCTCTCTCTCTCTTCCCTCCTCTCTCTATCTCTTTCCCTCTCTCTCTCCTCCCTCGCTCCCCTCTTCCCTCCTCTCTATCTCTATCCCCTCCTCTCTATATCTCTCTCCCCTCCCCTCTCTATTGCCCGCTCTCTCGCTCCCCTACTCCCTCTCCTGTTCTCTCTCTCTATCTATATCCCCCTTCTCTGTCCCATCCCCCTCACTCTCACTCCCTCTCCCCCTCTCTCGCTCCCCCTCCCCCTCTCTCTCTCCCCTTCCCCCTCTCTCCCATCTTATCTCTACCTATCCCCTTATCTCCCCCTCCTTTCTATATGTCCCCTTCTCTCCCCTCCTCTCCCTCGCTCCCCGCTCTCTCTCCTCTCCTCTCTCTATCTCTCTCCCCCTTTCTCGCTTCTCCTCTCTCTAATCTCTCTCCCCCTCTCTCGCATCCCTCCCCCTCCCCATCTTCCCCTCTCTCTTCCACTGAGTGATACCTTTATTAACTGATTCAATGCCATAAGATAATATGTTCCCAATCGTAACCTTCCATTTGAACAGAAGGACGCTGTATCGCCATACTAGGGTCATCGATGCTTAGTGAACGGAGATTTACATTATAGTACTTGTTCATTTAATTGTGTACCATGTTTGGTCCACACCTACTTTTTGTTTGGTCCTGTATCAGTTAGACTTGTTTAAATCCGATCATTTCTAGT
This sequence comes from Cepaea nemoralis, assembly GCA_014155875.1. Classification (NCBI taxonomy): domain Eukaryota; kingdom Metazoa; phylum Mollusca; class Gastropoda; order Stylommatophora; family Helicidae; genus Cepaea; species Cepaea nemoralis. Next base: position 38,821 of record JACEFZ010017921.1, on the reverse strand, counting down.
TTTCATAATTTTAAATATTAAGAAAATTATGTTGTAATTTCATTTTAATAGTTCAATCTCTATATGATCTAGGTGTGAATGAGAATACTTGGAATATAAAATTTCTATTGAGAATTTTAGTATGCACGGGAGAAGATGATCACTCCATCATCATCATCATCATCATCATCATCATCATCATCATCATCATCAAGTAATGTGTAGGTAATTTCACCATGCCATGAATGTAATATTATCATATGCGTATATTAATGCATTTGTTGTATTCGGAACTGTAAAGGAAAACACGCAATGCAAGTTGTGAATACACTGGTTTGTATGGAATAAAAGTGTTAAAACAATTACTAAAGATTTCCATGGAGAGGAGTAATATAATTAGTCTAAAAGCTAATTTAGCAAACTGACACAATTTATCAAAAATATCATTTAAAGATTTGGTGACAAATTATGCAATTTCCAACATGGTAAGTATGAAACTTCTCCCGGAGAGTGGGTGTGGTATTTTTACAACGAGCTATGTATAATTGAAGGTTTATACAGCACTTCACAATCACCAGCTTCGTCAGCTTTCTGGATGTAATTTAAACATTAATAATGAAGACAGATAAAGATGTATCGAAAGTTTAAACAAATATCAATCAATCAATCAATCATGTGCCATGCCGGAAAGCGTGGGCGGTCATGACTCGCCATTTAACTCGATCACCAGAGTTGTGGATCGGCTCAGTGTTCCTGTCTCGTCCATGCCATGTGGCCAAGCCATCCAGGTATTTTCCTCTTGGTCTTCCTCTTGGTCTGTTCCTTTCGATCTTGCCAGTTGTCACTAAGTTCTCCAATCCATTCCTTCTCATAACATGTCCAAAAAATGTTGACTGTCTACGTCTAATTTCTCTAATCAATTTACGATTTTCATTTGTCTCCTCTTGTACTTCGTCATCGGTTTTTCTGCCTGTCCATGGTATTCTTTGCATTTTCCTCAGAAACCACATTTCTGCAGCCATCAGATGTTTTTCAGCTTGACTGCTCATTGTCCAAGTTTAACATCCATACAAAAGAACAGGCTCTATGTATCCCCCCCAACACTCTTTTTCTCGTTTCAATTGACATCTTTTTATTGGTCAGAATGTTTTTCGTCTTGCTAAAGGCTACCTTTGCCATGGCGATTCTTGTTCTAATCTCTTCAATGCATCTCCCATCACATGTTATGACTGTTCCAAGATAATTGTACCGATTCACTTGTTGAAGAATATTCCCATTTCCCATTTACTTATATATTACATTGTGGTACTTCGTTCTTCCTAAACAAATATGCAACAAATATTTATAAACAATAATAATTTCATTACAATATCAGAAGACAGAGAGCAGTGTAGAATCCTGATCACCAATGCCTGCTGCAGAATAGGCTTGGGAAGATGAGGAGAGAAGGTTGTCCTACCTTTTCCTTTTGCTGTTGCTTGCTGTAGATATAATTTAAATATTAACAGATTCAATGCCAAACAAAAAGTAGGTTTTGACCAAATATGGTACATAATGAAATGAACAAGTATTAGAATATACATTTCCATTCACTGTGCAATGAAATTGCGGAAGATACCACAAAACAAAATAAATAACACGATGACCCTAGTACGGCGATATATCGTCCTTCTGTACAAATGGCAAGTCACATTTAACGATATATTTATTATTCTTCTGCACTGAATCAGGTAATATATTAATAATGAGAGCACTAAGGAGAGAAAGATAGACAGATCCAAGTTTTCCTTTGATTTTCTGTCACCACTCCATTTTCCGACTTCCCTACAGCAGAAGGTGTTAGGGACCCCGACCTGTCGATCTTGACTTCTTTGTGGGGCCGTGTTTGATATGCTTGCCAGCCACAATATCCCTGGAGCTTTACTTGCTCCAGCAGCAGAAAAACAGGGTTGCCATGGTAACGACGATGATGGTGGAGATGGTGGTGGTGACAAGTGTGAATGAGATCTCCACTATTACCGGCTACTCTAACGACGGCAAGATCACTTCACCCATTCTGGGCATTTCCATTACAGCCTGGAAGCAGTCAGCTGGAGTCTGATTCGAGCAGTCGACAAATGTGGACATGCAAGTTCAGCAGGTGGGTATAGATGAGACAATTAATTATGCTGTTATGTACAACCAAAGGCAACACAGCTTGTCTAGTTTGTATCAAATGACTGCAATCAATTGCATTTTAGAACTCTGGTGGATTCCTGCCAATATAAAGTATCAAACATGCCTTATGCATTTGATGTATATTTTATTATTCACATAAAAATTGTGTTAAAATATTTTATACCAAACATTCACAACACTGTTATTGTTACTCCTTGTATGATACATGTCTATGTCCTTAAACTATCACATTATATGTCGCCATGTTATCTATATTTTTTCTGAAACCTATTGAGTCCCATATTGTAATTTAAAAACAAAATATTTGTCAAAAGTAACATCTATTTGGAATAGAAACAGTTAAAGAAACAACTACTTTGCGTTGTAATAGCAGCCTTGGTCCATTTAAAAAAAGGTGTATACTTAAAATATAGGGTGTATTTTTAATGATTGTGCAGTGTTTGAAAATATTGCCGTTCCAAGTTTTGTATTCACCCTCTGTAAAGTTCATGCAACATAATAGGTAAATACAAAACTTGGACCGGCAATATTCTCAAACACTGCACTGTCATTAAAAATACACCCTGTATCAAAATTCACAATATATCCTTTATACGTGCATCTGGTCTGTAGTGCTTAACAATTAATTCTTGTTCTGAACCTGTCGGTACTGTAAGCCCCACAGGTATAGACATGCACCTTTTGGCTTGTTACGTTAATAAACACTCTCCAGTATCACCGATAAGCTCATTGTTTATTCACATTAGTAAAACATTACTTGCGCAAAACTCGTGTCTAAGTGTGAACATAAACATTTCAGAACAATAACACTACTCGTAGTCGAATCTACAACGACTCAAAAACCGTTTAGCTCTCACAGGTCTTGTAACATTAAAACATACGTCTTAACTTAAACAAGGCTGAGTGGTTCTCGAGGTATGGTGTCCGCATCGAGTGCTGGAGGTCCCGGGTTCAAGCCCCGGTGAGAGCCTTGATTTCTTTGCGTGGACTTCTAGTAACAAAATTTCCTCTGGTCTCTGGGTAGTGCGATCGGACGCCCGTGTCTATTGTTGCGCACGTAAAAAATCCCTTGGCAATTGGAAATCGAAAAAGAGTAGCATAACGGCGTGCAAGGGCAAAATTTCGAGTTAAAAATCTACCGAAAGTATTTCATGATCCTCGCCGGTGCTACGGAGTTAGTACACTGAGCTGAGATTCTCATGTTTGAGTTAGCAGTAAAACGGAGCACTTATGGGTTACATCCGTGTGCCGTGATATTGATCCGTCGACTAAACTAAACTTAAACAGAATTCTGTCATAGACTCTTTTAACACATCGCTAGTCATTAACTAAGTCGCCCACAAGCTATCATTTACACCAAATCATTTTATTGCTATCATTCGTCAATATCTATAATCAGTCGCCATTACCGGAAACGTCTCGATTCGTCCCTATCCGCGTTCTCAGTCCGACCCCAACTTACTTGTTACACACTAGTCGCTTCCCACCTTCCCGCCAGTCATAAGTGCGGGACAGATCAAGACACTTCGTTCACTGTCGTGAGCTGTCCTTACCACTGAACATTCGTCTTATGTCTGTTTTATACTGTCTTATTTGAACTGTTGTCAATATAATGTAGGGCTGTGGCAATTCTAAAACACAGACCATCAGCAAAAATGACAAAGTAGTGGTCAGCATGGTCGAGTGGATTAGAATGCTTGTTCTTAAACATCCAGAGTGCTGATGCCGAGGTACCGGGTTCAACACCTACACCGCTCAGTTGGACTAAAATATTGATTTCTCGTCCTTGACATGGGGACGTAACTTATAAGTGCATCAGAAGTCGGAGTGGATGATGTCGAGGAACACTGGTATTATAGGGAAAGTTAATCCACACGTAACACTCATTACAGTACACTAGAAGTAGTAGCGTGTGATTGAACTACGCTTGAGTTCAGAGCGAGCGAAGGACAAAATAATAACTTTGGAAGTCACGTCATGTATGTTTCTATACAAATAAAGGCTAAAGGGAGTTTAAATGTGAGAGGTCGACTTCATTGCCCCGTGTTTTATCCCATATGACCCGGTCTCTTTCTGCGTCGAAAGCGTCGCACAAAGCACGAACTCGGTACCTCCAGCAGCAACCACCAGGAGTCTCCCTGAAAACTGCACAGAAAAACGGAGTCCGGAATTGAACTCACAATCTTCAGAGAGTGACGCGGGCGTCTTTAACCACTACGGAGCTTCTTATACATAGAGAAAAAAAAAGTCGCTTAAAGTCGACAGCGTCGACTTCACTGCACCGGGTTTATCCCATATGCCTCAGTGCCTTTCCGCAGCGCGGAGAGCGCCGCACAAAGAACGAACTCCGTAGCACCAGTGACGACCCTCAGGAATCTCCGAAAAACTTCACTCGTGAACCGAAGGACGAGGCCCAGAATCGAACCCACAACCTTCGGATCCCGAGTCAGACCTCTTGACTACGATAGGGAGGCTCCCAAAATAAGATCGTCACATAACTTTGCTAATCTACACTGTTACACCTGCAGTTGGGTATTGTACTTTCAAGTCGGAATAATTAAAGAAAAATATATATTAGTTTAGCCACCTTTAAGACGAAATGAAAACACCGCACTAAAAGAAGCCGGGAGACAGCGTAGTACTTATCAATTAATTGAAGCAATTGTAATTTTAACGTTTTAGACGTCTAGGCCCACCGTCCCTGTGCCGTAGTCGGTTACACGCTCACGACTGGGCACGCTAAGTGTTGTACTGAAGTTAAGTAGTTCCCACAGCCTGGAAGTTGGACGACTGTGTTGTGTGTGTGGACAGTTAGACAGGCAGGCAGGCAGATAGGTAGGCAGAGAGAGAGAGAGAGAGAGAGAGAGAGAGAGAGAGAGAGAGGGAAGAGAGAGAGAGAGGGAGAGAGAGAGAGAGAGAGAGAGAGAGAGAGGGGGAAAGAGAGAGAGAGAGGAGAGAGAGAGAGAGAGAGAGAGAGAGAGAGAGAGAGAGAGAGAGAGAGAGAGAGAGAGAGAGAGAGAGAGATTTCATGATCTGTATAATAAATTTTCCCAAACTTTATTTGTCCGACTGCCAATCCCTTGTCTGCTTGAACACACCTATAGCGTTCGGTACAAAGAATAAAAATAAGAAACATTCCTCTTTCTTGTTTCTTGCTATTATAACCACTACACAATTAAAAGCGTCGAATAATCCACCCCGTCTTCCCGGATCTCCTAGCTCCCCCAGAAGATAGTAGCACCTAATGTGATCACCACTGGTGTGCACATACAGCTATGAGGTGAAGAGCCTGCTTAACTCTTCGTGTCCCAGATATCTGCTAATTTAAAATAGGAACTATTTGTACCATTACCCCTATGGACAACAATCACATTCAAATCAATAACCTGTGAGGGTAAAACCGTGGGCAGCGGCTATTTGTGATTGATTCAGTCACAGGATTATTAATCTGAGCCAGGGATGGGCCCTAACATAACTTCTTCGTGAGGTTAAACGTTGTAGGGGTTATGGTAGAATTGAATTAAACCAAAGTTAAGCTGGCGCGATAGGGTAGAGGACATGTACCTAGCCAAGCTGATAATGTCATGCGCGTGGTCGGGCGAAGGTTCGACACCTGCGTTCATCGTTCGCCAACAGAGGTGAAGATTGGCCATCGATTCCTCCGTACGTTCAGACCCACAAAATGTGATGAACCTATCGTATCACAGACACATGACATAGCAAGTTCCTGCTTCGAGACATGTTTTGGTTTATTCGTGTCAAACAGAAAGGAGTTGAACAATCAATCTGGAACATGTAGGTTGACATTTTAATTAATTTATGAAAATTGAAAAAAAAAATTACCACATTTCGCCGGAACCACGGTCTCCTGCGTTACAGGCGGAGATACTTACCGCTATGCCACTGAGAACACGACAAAATTTTAACAAAAATATGTCATGTAGTTAGTCCCGATGACATCACATAGACTTGCCTTTGACCCATTGCCTTTGACCCATTACCTTTGACCCATTGAGGCTCTGTAAGATATACCAAATCACGTATTCACTGCGGAACTATTTGGGACCGCAATTCGGAAGAGTGCCCATTATTATTTGTAATGCAACGAGAACTAATTATATTTAACACCGGGAATGCACAATTATAGTTCTCCGTTACGTATATACCTACTGTATACAATTCCTGTATATTCATGAACTGATTGTTTTTCCAAGAAGTACATCTAATACTTAAAACCTGCTACCAGTACTTTGTCCAAGACTGAAGCTTTTTAAAACAATTCATCATCGACATCCACGATTCTAGTCTCTTTTCCTGAAATAACAATAATAACAAGTGACTATCTTACATCTATACTTTCTTTCAAAAAAAAAATATATATATATATATATATATATATATATATATATATATATATATATATATATATATATATATATATATATATATATATATATATATATATATATTTATAGCTACAGTCAATTTACTGAAATGTTACACTCTATTACCAAAAAAAAAAAAAAAAATCAGAAAAAATAAATATATATATACATAAAACTTTTATATTCTCTTTATTTTTATAGTCTACTGAGTAGATCAGCTACATTATTTTGTGTTCCAGAAATTGCAATTTCAGTTTTGCTCGGCTTTACCGTAAGACCCAACATCCGAATGCGACAAAAAATCTGTCTAGGAATGTACGCATGATGTACTGTTTCAGTTTTATGGATATCGATGTCGTCAATGTAGTATGCTATGTTTGTGATGTCCCTAAGTAGTAAATGTAGAATGATGAAGGAGAGTTCTGAAGACCAAAAAGCAGGTATAAGAATTCCTATAAACATAAAGGCGCTACAGGCGCGGTCATGTGTACAGAATCCTGCGCCATCGGTATTTGGTATCTGATATTAGTTATTTGTTCTTGTCAGATATGATTTATAAAACTATATAAATTTCGCCATGCTCGCTATTACTAAGTCTATTTGAGCATAGGTTTTAGATAAAGATAATCGCTCATACACATCCAAAAAAAAAATGATTGTTAATATGAATAAGACAATGATATGAATACGGTATACGACACTTATAACAATACTCATGATGACGATACAAACACAACATCGCTACATGTTTTACACAAGGTTAGCAAAATTCATTCTGAGATGACCAAGAATTTTCTTCCCAAAAGATATTTAGCTAATTTCTGAACATAATTCACCAATGATAGAGTAATTTTATACCGCTTGTGTGATTCATATACCTTTCTCCCAGAGTACAAGACAAGATGTAGTAATTTCCCATACCCTTGTGGAAAAATGTATACAAAAGACAGTAAATAGGTACCATCCATCATAGCACACCTATTTGATCTAAGAATGATCCGAGAACTGAACATCAACTGTAATTCTTGCAAGGGAAATTCAGATTTTTTATGTTGTTTTGTCAGGCAGACTGTTCGAATATGCCGTATAGTATGATCATAGATACATTTAATAAGGTTCAATTTCCTTCGCAAACCATCTTGTAACATTTTATTCAAACTCACTGTAGCTTTAGCTATACATTTTACTACTTTGTGTGATATGATAGATAGCATACTACCTACTACAAAAACCAACCAGAAGAACGTATCGACCAAACCAAATGAAGTATCTGTTTTCATAAACCTATTCTTCGGTTCACAAGAAGGAACTGTTACTGATATGATGCCGTGTTGCAGCGTTACAGCTGCGGCTTGAACCGTATTAATATCTTTAGGTTCTACTACAATTGGATGTGACATGTGTGTGTTTGAAACCAGACCATCATGAGGTAATTGATTCTCTTTATGTATTTGTGTACCATCAACGGTGTTTGCTACAATATGCTTCCTTTCCCATTCTGTTATGTCCTCAAGCGAAACATCACATAATTCAGGGATGTTTCCAATAAAGACATCCACAAATGGGTCGGGCAGCACAGTCACCGTTATTTTTCCAGAAAAATATGGGCAGTTTATATCAGCCCAGGCAACTGGAAACTTTTCTCTTCCACCTCCAAAAGTTCTACAGGTCACATGTTCTCCAGTATAGTCGGTTTCATTAATCAGCTTTTTATGTATCCCAACTATACTCGACCCGGAATCACGGACAAATTGCAGTTCTGTCCATTCACAATGGCCTGATGTACAACTAATGATCCATTATTAATATGGAATGCATTTGTCTCCTGCACGGAGACCTGGTGACCACACGTCAAGTTGCCCTCTTTATGAAAAATCCGGCAGGTACTACAAGTCGGGTCGATGGGAGAATATTCTACCTCCACCGTATTTGCATGATTAGTGATCATCTGAGTCACTGTCACTACTAGATGTCAGCATCCCTATGTTTGCTTCTTTATACAGTTGTCTTAAAGGACAAACTGAAAACATATGTCCAAAACTTTTACATTTAAAGCATTGTGTTTGTCTTTGATAGGGTGTTAAATCTGTCTCTATTTCTAAGTGCTAATTTCTTTATGTAACTGTCAAACTGCGGGTGTTTGTCACACATCTGATTTGAGCCGTGGATGAAACCACAGTATTTGCACGTTGTCCACACACCCTTTTTCTCGTGTTTAACGTACGGTTGATACTTTGGTTGTTGTTGTTTTTCCCTCCTTTGATATTGTCCACCAGACTGTTATTGTGCTTTATATCCCTGCATCCTTGATTTATGAGGGAATCTATCACATGCATTTGTCTCTACCAATGGGGACCAACTATTATTAAATATGTCTTTGTGGGCGTCGAAGAAAGACTGCCCTTTTTCATCCATCTGTTGAATATTTGAACATTTCTGTTCAATAAGAAAAGTAGACATAGATGGAGGAACCGCCGAAATCATCTTATCTCTAACAATTAAACCACGTAACTTCTTGTAGTCGTTATTGACATTCGCTGAACGAGCCCAATTATCAAATGTCAATTGAGTCAGAGAGGAGAAGTCAAGGAACGTCTGTCCTGCTTTAGGAATAAGATTTTTAAATGCTGTACGAAGGCCAAATTCGTCCAAGCAAAAATGAGATAGTAGTCTATTTCGAATGTATGAGTAATCACTACGTAACTCATCTGGGATTAGTTCTACAATCCTGTAAAGGTTCACCACTTAAGTGTCTATGTAGTAAAACTGCCCATTCGGTTTCTGCAACCCCGTAGTGTCTCATGATTAGCTCAAAATTAGTTAGCCATGCAGAGACAGAATCAGAGTTGGAATAGGTCTTGACCACCCCATTATATTTCTTAAAGGCATCTGTGGAATGTGCCTCTACTTTGTTCCTAGCGATCTGTTCATCCTTGTCCTTCTCGCACTGTTTCATTTTGAAGTTATCCTCCAATTCTTTTTCCTTCAGAAGCTTTTCTGTATTATTCTTCTTCTTCTTCTTCGTTCATCCGGAGTTTTTTTTCCGGATGTGATTGCGTTGTGCCTGTTTACAGCAGAGCTGCGTTCTTGCGCCGTTAGGCCGACACATCCGACTTCTACGGGCATTTGTTGACCGGGCTAACCTTCCCGGGGGTTTCTTAGGACGTTTGACTCTCACTGTTGTGGTGTTATCCCCCATCCCAGCTGGTCCATATAGAACAGCCAAAGATCCTGGTCAGCCCTCAAGGGAAGGCAGGGGCAGACCATGGGCATTCCCCGCCATCCAAGGAGGCTTCCATACTTGCAGAGCCGATACATAGCGCTCTGGTACTGGGCTCACCCAAGGAATCGTCACGTCCTGCACATGGCTGCTTAGCCTCACTTCCGTATATTGGGCCTTCCGTTCACCATAGGCTGTTCTTCCGGAAACCAGAAGTATGCAGTCTGCAGATGACATCCACACAGTGAGCTTTCGATTCGGACTTTCCATGTAATGGATTTGCTATCCAAGCAATATTCCATTTCGTGCCACTAGGACACTTTTCCACCTTTTATGAGGCCCACACAATGGGCTTTTGATTCGGACTTTCCACGTAATGGATTTGCTATCCAAGCAATATTCCATTTCGTGCCACTAGGACATTTTTCCACCTTTTATGAAGCCCACACAGCGAGCTTTCGATTTGGACTTTCCAAATAATGGATTTGCTATCCAAGCAATATTCCATTTCATGCCTCTGGGTCTTCATGCACCTTTAAATGTCAACCTGTATGTAGTTAAAGTAAGCTGCGGTCAACTTGAGCTTGTTGATATCTCCATAGAGCTTGTCCTCAAATGAAGCAGGTGTGGGCCAAAATATCTTTCTCTGTTCTGCATACGTTGGGCAATCCTGCAGCAAATGTTTTGCTGTCATTTTTCCAGTTCTACAATTACATTCATCGGTATCTCCTATCTTTAGTTTATTGAACAAGTGGTATTTCAGCCTGTTATGTCCTGTGCGGAGTCTGAAGATTGCTACTTGTTCTCTTCGGTCGAGTTTGTAATATGCATCATCCTTCTGATGGCCTGGATGCTCAGATTCCCATTTGGTTCTATAAGTGCTTTTTATCAACCTCTTTGCCTCATTATAGGTTATGTCTATGTCAGGCTGTGGTAGTCGTCCGCCCTCTTTTGCCAGTCTGTCAGCCTCTTCGTTTCCAGGTATACTGCAATGTGATGGGATCCACTGTATTACAACTTTTTTGGATTTCTGGCATAGACCATGGAGTGCTGCTCTTAGGTCAGTTAGTTCTGTGCTGTTATTGCTCTTGAGTATTGAGACAGCTGACTTTGCATCTGTGAAGATAGCTATTTGCTTCTCTTTATTTTCCTCCATCAGGAGCATTTCTGCTGCAGTTTTCAAAGCCTCTACCTCCGCTTTGAAGTTACTTGAAAATTTTCCAGTTGCCATTGAATGTGTTTTTTTCACTCCATTTTTAAATTTAGGAGAATTCCTCCTCCTCCATTCTCTATTGAATTTTTGGCTGATCCATCTGTATATGCATGGGTCCAATTGCTGCTTGGGTAATGTTCTTTTATGTAGTTTAGGGTTATTTCTCTTCTTTCGGTTTCATGCTGAGTGTTCTTTTCTCAATACCAGGAATGTTTTCTATCATCTCAGGCAGTTGCTGCTGTCTCCAAGCTGGGAACTTGTGTGCATTGTGTATGGGCTTGACTGTTGATATGTTAAGTATAAGATCTGCCCTAATCCTTCGTTTTGCAGTTTCTACAAAGTTGCTACGCTTCAGTCTTCCCTTTCCAAAACCATTAAATCTGTTGTACATAGGGTGGTCTGTCAATCTTCTAAATTTTTCTGCTTGTTGCTGGGCTCTGCTATCTCTTCTATCCTGCATTGGTTGTAAACAAGTGATCTTTTCTAGTTCATTAATAGGCGTTGTCTTCAGGCTTCCAGTTATGATTCGCATTCCTTGGTTTTGGACTCTACTTATTTTGTTAAAGTTTGACTTAGCTGCTGTTGCCCAAGCTGCAATGCCATATTCCAGTACTGGCCTCACCCGTCCAGTATATAACTTCTTGAGAACTTTCTCATCTGCTCCCCACGTTTGTACCAGCAAGCTTTTTCATGATTGCCATTCTCTGCCTTGCTCTTGTTCGATTTTTCTCAACCTGTGTCTTCCATGTCAGGCGACGATCAAAGGTGACTCCTAGATAGTTTGGATTTTCTTCATGGCGCAATATTTTTCCATTCAATACCAGCTTAGGTTGCTGAGTTTTATTTGAGAGGGAGAACACTGTGCATGTTGTTTTCTCCTCACTTATCTTCACTAGCCATGATTTTGACCAGTCCTCTAGCGCTAATAAGGCTTGCTGTATTCTGCTGTTAGCTGTACTAATATATTCTTCAGATGTCCATATGGCTAGGTCATCTGCAAAGGAGGATGTGTGTACTCTGGCTGGAAAATTTTCTGTGATGTCATTTATATATGCTAGGAATAATGTTGGTGAAAGAACTCCTCCTTGGGGGACACCTTGCTCCAGCAGCATCATTTTGCTTGTTTGTCCTTGTACTTTTGTCCTGGCAGTTCTGTTCTCAAGGTAGTGGCTGATCCATTTATACATTTTTCCACAAACATGCATGTTTTGCAGTTTTACTTTCAGTCCTTCCTTCCATACTTTATCAAATGCTTTTTCTAAATCTATCCAGACTGCTAGTGTGTGCTTTTTCTCTTGGAAGGCATCCTCTATTTCCTGAGCTATATAGGTTATTTGATCTTCAGTGGATCTGTATTTTCTTAATCCTGCTTGGTGTGGTGTTAAGAGTTTGTTTTCTTCCAGATGCCATGTTAGCCTGCCATTGATAATGCGTTCCATTAATTTTCCTACACAGCTAAGTAGACTGATAGGTCGATAGCCATTTGGTTCTTCCAGGTCTTTTCCTTTCTTTGGGACTGGTATTAGTATAGCTTCCTTCCATGCCTGTGGGACTATTCCTCTCTTCCAGCTGTTATTTAGGACTGCTAGTAGTTTCTTCTTTGCCTTGGTGCCTAGTCCTATTAGCATTTCATTTGTGATTCCATCCTTTCCTGGTGATTTCTTCTTTTTTAGGGTATTCATTGCCTGTTCCATTTCTTCCATTGTTAGATTTGCCATCATATATTCTGCTGCTGTCTCTGTATTTCTATGATGTATCTGTTTGTCTTTGATTGCTTTCTTCTGTTCGGTTGTAATATCAATGTGGTTTGCATTTGCATAGTGTTCCATTAGTGCATTTGCAGCCTTTTTGCCTGTAAGCAAGGCATTTCCTTGTTTAATTGTTATTTGTTTGTTTCTAGGTCCTTCATTGTTCATGGCTTTCACTAGTTTCCATAGTTTGTTTCCATCCCTGTCAAAATTCAGGTTTTCTGTTTTTTCCCTCCAACAATCTCTTGTTGTTTGATTTACTGTTCTTTTATTTTTTGCTGAGATGGCTTTGAGAGAGATGTTTGCTTCAATTGTTTGTTCTCTCTCTGCTGTCTTCCTGGCATCTTCAACTTTGTCCTCGAAACTTTGTAGTTCTTCAGTCCAGTATGGTTTGTAATTTTTCCTCGCTCCTCTTGGAATGGACTCAGTGGCTGCCTGTATTATCGCTCTGTTTAGACTTTCCACCATTTGCTTTATGTTTGCCATATCGTGTATTTATGTTTTCACAATATTTGTCTGTTAGTATGGCAAATCTGTCCCAATCTGCTCGTTTGTAATTCCAGCGGGGCAAGGGCTTTTGCTCCTGTGGAACATACTCCATATTCATTTCAAGCTTGATTGGTCTGTGGTCACTACCTGCTAATTGGTCCAGCACATGGCGATCGATTTTGTGAAGGATGTCTCCTGTGCAGAAAGCTAAGTCTGGAGTAGAAGTGGTGAGCCATCTTCTGGAGTAGAAGCTCGGTGTGTCATCCGCTTTATTGAGTAGATGGAGATTTGAGTCTATTTCCCAGTCCTCCAATCCATCTCCTCTTTTGTCAGTATCTGGGTATCCCCATCTTTCTGAACGGCTATTAAAGTCTCCGACAATAATGCAGTTTGTGTGTTATTTTCATGTTTGAGAGTGTAAGGTCCTTATCTGCTGGGCTATACAGATTGTAGATTCTTATTTTCACGTCCTTTATCATTATATCAACACCTATAATTTCCGTTTGGTTGTCAGAGATCACAGATACTTCGCTGCAAGGTATTGTATTTCGTGTAAGTATTAGAACTCCTCCTTTGTGTCCTTCGCAGTCGAAACGTGTGGCCTGATATCCTCTGAATGAGAATTTGTGATTGGCGTTGAGGTGTGTCTCTTGAATGCATGCCACATCTATTCTATCTTTATGAAGACGCTGTGTTAGGGAGTCTTTCTTCTTGTAAACTCCTTCGGCATTCCACTGTAGTATGTTGAGTGTCCGGGGTATTTGGTCAATAGCTCTTAACCTACTCCTCTGTGCCTTGACTCCACAGCACAGGGGAAGGTGACCACCAGTAGTCATGGGTGGACCCCCTCGAGGCAGGGGGCCCGGCACTATCACCGCCTGATGGGACTTCACGGGATTAGCACCATATCGATTAATTTTGATTTGTGACATCATGAATTAAGTTACGTTGCACTGCTTTGTCAAGCCTGTGGCTCAGTACATCCGATTTCGACAAGCATTTATTCGGGATGCTTTCCCTAGCCTTTGACTGTCCCCAGTCTACCTACAAGGCAGCAGGTTTCACGTTGCACTGCTTTGTCAAGCCTGTGGCTCAGTACATCCGATTTCGACAAGCATGTATTTGGGGTGCTTTCCCTAGCCTTTGACTGTCCCCAGTCTACCTACAAGGCAGCAGGTTTGTGTGTCTCTTCGTCTGGTCCCTCTCCCTTGACCTGTCCGACATGGGTGGCCCTACCAGTAGCTGTGCTACCGTCGGCATAGCTCTTGGGGTCATTGGGACGCACAAGCCCCTCTACCTCGTCACGGTGGACACACAGCAGAGGGGTTTTCTGTATTCAATTTCTCAAGATTAAAAGCCATCTCTTTTTCCCTTAATTGTGCCTCTCTATCTAGTTTTTCCTTCTCTGCAGCAATTTGTAATGCCATCCTTTCCTTATCCTCCCCCGATGGTGTTTCCACCTTGTCGTGGTGGGGGAGCTTGAGTTTCTCAATGACCCTGAGAGCTATGCCGGCGGTAGCGTAGCTACCAGCAGGGCCTCCCAAGCCGGACAGGTCAAAGGGTAGAGAACAGACAAAGAGAAACACCCTGGTCCTCCAGGTTGGGGGTTGAAGCGTGGGGTTAACATCCCCACCTTTGTAAAAACCTTTCTTTGTTACGAAACAAATACATGAGCCTCGATATCGGACTGACTTATCTGGACAACGACCTTGGAACGTTAAAGGACTTTTGAGATTTGGAACATGGAATGTACGGACACTATATCGAGCTGGAGCGGCCGAAGAACTAACCCGGGAGCTGGTTGAATATCAAATGGATATCACAGCAATTCAAGAAATAAGGTGGCCAGGAGAGGGTACTTTAGAGCAAAATGGAATGATTATAATATATGGAGGAAACACCCAAAATAAACATGAATTAGGAACAGGATTTGTCATCAAAAAAGAGTTATGGGGGAACATTTTAAACTTTAAAGCTTTTAATGACAGGATTAGTAAATTACGAATAAAAGGTAAATGGAAAAATATAACGATGATTAATGTACATGCACCTACTGAAGAGAAAGAAGATGATATTAAAGAAGACTTTTATAATGATCTGGAAGATGTCATAGAAGAAACCCCCAAACAGGACATCCTGATTGTGCTGGGAGACTTCAATGCAAAAATAGGTAGAGAGCAAACTAATAAAAAAGTGGCCGGTATGGAAAGCCTACATACAACTTCAAATGATAATGGATGGAGAGTCATCAACCTGGCAGAAGCCAAAGGACTGCAGATTAGCAGTACCAGACTACAAAGAAAGGATATACACAAACAAACTTGGAAATCATGTGACAAGAGAACCTATAATCAAATAGATCACATTTTAATTAACAACAGAAATGCATCAAACATACAGCAAGTCAGAAGTTATAGAGGAGCTGAGTGCCACAGTGACCATTTCCTCGTTGGAGCAAAATTTAAAATAAAACTTAAGAGAGCTTTCTATACTAAATTACAAAGATTACACCCAACATATAACAGAGAAAAACTACAAGACATTACAGTCAAAGAGAAATTTACAGATGAAATAAAATGTAAACTTGAAACTTTTCAAAACCCTTTGGAGGAAAGCGTTGACCAAACTTGGTTGAACATCAAGAATACACTTCAATCTACCGCAGAAGAATGTCTCGGTGTGTCAACCACGCATAGAAAGAACAGATGGTTCAATCAAAAATGTGAAGAAGCAGTCACTAAGAAGAAGAATGCCAGACATGTATGGTTAAATGACATCAATAACATCCAAAAGGAAGAGCATTATAGAAATGAATGTAAAGAGGCTACAAAAATAGTCAGACAGCAGAAGCGAGAATATATGAGTAATATAATCAAAGATATGGAAACTAATCACCAGAAAAATGAATCCAGAAAGTTTTTTAAAGTACTGAAGTCAATGAAACGAGGGCACCAACAAAACACATATGGTTTAAAAGACAAAAATGGGAATATGATAAATACCAATTGAAGAAATGTGCAACACATGGAAAGAATATTTTATTGAATTACTAAATTGTGAAGCTCCAAGTAACATTTTCCCACAGGAAGAGGTTCTAACATGCGAACCACAAATTGAAGAACCTACATTTGAAGAAATCCTATATGTAATCACACGACTTAAAAACAATAAGGCAACTGGGACTGATGGAATTGCTGCTGAATTTATAAAGGCAGGTGGCCATGCATTACATCTAAAGCTATACGAACTAATAATAAAAATCTGGAGGACAGAAGAATTACCCCATGACTGGAAAGAGTCATTATTGATACCTATCTTTAAGAAAGGAGACAAGTTCCAATGTGGAAATTATAGAGGAATATCACTACTGTCCACAAGCTATAAGATACTATCCGCAGTATTACTAAATAGACTAAAACCATATTCAGAAGACATATTAGGTGACTACCAGGCGGGTTTTAGACAAAACAGATCAACAATAGATCAGATATTTATCTTACGACAAATAGCCGAGAAACATTGGGAATATAAAAGAGATCTCCATAACATTTTTGTGGATTTTAAAAAGGCTTATGATAGTGTCCATAGGAATAGTCTATGGAATGTTATGCAGGAATTTGGAATACCAAGGAAGTTAATTAACATGACCAAACTATGCATGGAAGATACTTATAATATAGTAACATATAAAGGCAGGAAATCAGACCCCTTCCAAATAACATCTGGCTTGAAACAGGGTGATGCACTATCGCCGCTACTCTTCAATCTGGCTCTAGAGAAAGTTGTAAGGAAGGTAAAGGAGGAATGTGATATTGGAGGAACATCCAAGCTGCTTGGTTATGCAGATGATATAGATATTATAGGGCAAAGTGAACAAAAGACATTAGAAATATTGACTCACTTAAAGGAAAAAGCCCAACAGATGGGGCTGGTTATCAACCAAGATAAGACAGAATATATGGTAATTTCAAGAGACGGAATGGCTAAAAACTCTGGCCACATACAAATAGATAATATGACCATTAAAAGAACGGAAACATACAAATACCTGGGTACAATCTTCAACTGCTCCAACATCATAAGGGAAGAAATACAAACTAGAATCAACTCTGGAAATAAGATATACTATGCACTACAACATCTACTAAAATCAAAGGCGCTATCTCGTAACACCAAAATCACAATATACAAAACACTGATCAGACCAGTTGTGCTGTATGGCTCTGAAACCTGGAGTACAACGAAAGGAGACGAAGCCTTGTTACAAACCTTTGAGAACAAAATTTTAAGACGCATCTTTGGACCCATTAGGGATACACAAAGTGGAGAGTGGAAAAGAAGAAGTAACAAAGACATTTATGATTTGTTTAAGTCCCCGCTAATCACTGGTATCATGAAGGCTAATAGACTACAATGGCTGGGGCATATAGAAAGAATGGAAGATAATAGGGAAACAAAACTCGCTTACACTCAGGAAATAAATGACCGTAGACCCCGAGGTAGACCAAGAAGGCGGTGGAGAGATAATATACATACAGACCTACAAGCACTTGGAATCAACGACTGGCAAGAGAAGGTCCACCAGAGAGACGAATGGAGACAGATTGTATTTGCAGCAAAGAACCTCAATGGCTCGGAATGCTGAAGAAGAAGAAGAAGAAGAAGAAGAATCCTTTCCTTATCAGCGACCAATTGAGCTGCAATTTTATCATTTTCTGTAGCTATCCTCTCTTTATCTGCTGCAATTTGAGTTGCAATTCTTTCATTTTCTGCAGCCATTTTTTCTCTTTCAAATAATCTTTGTTTCTCTTGTTCATCTAGTCGATCTTTTTCCAACTGTCTTACAGCCGCTCTTTCATCTCCTTATGTGAGCCTGAAAATCTCGCAATTGTTTCTCAGACCACGTTATGAGATCCTGTGCTGTCAAACCTGCCTCTTTCCCAATTGCAACAAAATCCTGCAACGATGTCATGTTGTTATGTTTTCACAATATTCAACAATAAACACAAGAGATAAATGAAGAACTAGTTTACCACAAACGAGACAGAGCTGATAAGTATCACAATCGACAGATAAAGTATAATAAAGTAGAAAGAAATACTTGATAAATTCTAATTAGATAAATTAATAATGAAAACTAACAAATAATTTTATAATAGACAAGACCTATAACTCAGCAGTTAAAGTATAGACAGAGTTAAAGTTCTTTAGATTCAAGAATTTAGCAAAGAAATCCTATTATTATGTAAACAAATCAATAATGCACCGCGAATAAGAATTCACAGCACAAAATAGCACAAAATTGTGTATGACGCCTGTGACGTCATCAAAGTTGCGATAATAAAGAAAAATAAATGACTATAACTAATTACTTAAAAAACACAAACAAATATAATACTCAGCTGAAGAATCAGCAAACATTTTCCAATAGTTTGATCGTAGACCAATCCAATCGATTTGATAAATGATTATGTTCGTAATAATGGTGAAGAAATAATCTTCAATAGTTGTCCAATCCAATCGATTTGACAAATAATTCTGTTCGACGTTACTCAGCGAACACCAATCTGATGAGTTAATGTGTAGAACGGTTTCTTTACAAGTACACTCCTGAAATCCAAGTCTGCGTAGTTTCATAAATGATAATATTGCGTCGATTTCGTTGTACTGAGGCGTTAATCCATCAAGTTTCCGTTGTGGTTTAAAATGTTGAACTGTCGTAGGTTAACCAAACCTTTCCTAGATATTTGAAATTACGAGAATAACACCCTAGGCATGATGCCTGTGATCAGCCTTAGAAGGAGCCTGACTGATGTGAGTGTTATTTGCTACCGAATGTAGCTATCAGGTTGAGCAATATCTTGTAATGCTCTGTCGATATGCACCAGGATAACCACTGTGCGTTGATACAACTTCAGCGAGGCGTTGACTATCTCGCAAACCTGAACAGCACTGAAAAATTCAATTTCAGTGGAACATATGTCACTGTGACGAAATGTTGTTGGTTTACACGACAAAATCATCCAGAGAAGGTGACATATTGAAGATCCGACCACCACTGAATTTGCAAATCTCGATATAAATCTGTCATCAATAATCTCTCGTAGCAAGTGTGTCTCCTATGTATAGTGGCATCTATTTTAATCCAAAATGGTGATTGATAGTTTTTTTCAAATATAGTATAATTAGACTTTCAATCCCGCTCCTAGAATGAGTATAATACCATGCGAGCAAATGTTCTCCATCTGGGCCAACAATCAGAGCGATAATGTCAATATGCGGCCTCAGATAATCGAGTATAGCGCAGATGTCCTCTCCAGCATCAAGAAAACGGTCTCCAACTGACACTGACAGTGCGGTTAATCATTGACAAGATGACAAGACAATTGAACAAACGAGGATGCGCCACTTGATCACCAGCAATTGATCGGCATGATCCTCACATATACAGATAAGTTGCGTGTTATTAGGCTGAGAATATGACCGCCACAATGTCCTTCACAGATTTGCAACCGTCATCTCAAACAGTTTTCTCCAGTCAAACAAGGTAAAATCCACTGATTGTGTCTCTGTACCGTATCTGTACAATCAACTATTGTCCTTGACTCACTGACCACTCCTCTGGTTCATATTTCATCGGACGATGTCCCCATGTCAAGAAGTGAGGTTGGTTTCTCTCTATGATATGAGTTCATGCACTATAATGCAGCAACGTTCACCTCGAGATCTGTGTGGCTCTGGGGTATGATCTCTGTGAAGCTAAATGGCATGCGCCGACATGACTGCACAATATATAGAACAGCATCACTATGTATTCCAAGAACAACTCAACAAATGTGAGGTAGAGCGAACTGTGGTATAATTACACACAGGTGACATCAGCTAATGGCTATGAGTGTGTATGCGCATCCAGTCTTGAGTCTTTCGCGCATCACAAGCACTTCCCGTCCTTCCATCACGAATCGTCTCCCCAACCCAATGATAGTGTTAGGAACCCAGCTGGCTGTCTGCTATAATACTAATGCTTATATGATCATCGCCTACCTTCACTTGTACACTACTGGTACCCAATGTCTATCAGCCAACGTCTATGGCCCGATCATGATTAGACCCGCAAGCATCAACATGCGACTCCAACGAATGTCAGCGATCGTGGCGTCAGTACAGCCCGGACTACCTCCATTCAATGGTGAGACACAAACCAGAGCTACTCCCTGTAGATACCGAAGACTGGCAGAAGACTAACGGCTGGAATTCCGTGACCGGTGGTAAAACACATCCTCTGGCTTCCCAAGCTGGATCACAACTCCCCTTGTAGCCGTTACGGCGTTAGGTGACGTATTCCCCTGACGTCTGAATTGCGTTCAATTTCGGTGTCACTATGTTCACCATTTGTGACACTCTGTATCTTCTTCTTTGATGCGCTAGCTCATCAATTGAATGTTGCCTCACTGTCATTTGCCATATGACAATCATCATCATCATCATCTTCATCATCATCATCATCATCATCATCATCATCATCATCATCATCATCCAGTAATGTGTAGGTAATTGCACCATGCCTTGAATGTAATATTATCATATGCGTATATTAATGCATTTGTTGTATTCGGAATTGTAAAGGAAAACACGCAATGCAAGTTGTGAATACACTGGTTTGATACGGAATAAAAGTGTTAAAACAATTACTAAAGATTTCCAAGGAGAGGAGTAATATAATTAGTCTAACAGCTATTTTAGCAAACTGACACAATTTATCAAACATATCATTTAAAGATTTGGTGACAAATTATGCAATTTCCAACATGGTAAGTATGAAACTTCTCCTGGAGAGTGGGTGTGGTACTTTTACAACGAGCTATGTATAATTGAAGGTTTATACAGCACTTCACAATCACCAACTTCGTCAGCTTTCTGGATGTAATTTAAACATTAATAATGAAGACAGATAAAGATGTGTCGAAAGTTTAAACAAATATCAATCAATCAATCAATCATGTGCCATGCCGGAAAGCGTGGGCGGTCATGACTCGCCATTTAACTCGATCACCAGAGTCGTGGATCAGCTCAGTGTTCCTGTCTCGTCTATGTCATGTGGCCAAGCCATCCAGGTGTTTTCCTCTCGGTCTTCCTCTTGGTCTGTTCCCTTGGATCTTGCCAGTTGTCACTAAGTTCTCCAATCCATTTCTTCTCATTACATGTCCAACAAATTTTGACTGTCTACGCCTAATTTCTCTAATCAAATTACGATTTTCATTTGTCTCCTGTAGTACTTGGTCATAGGGTTTTCTGTCTGTCCATGGTATTCTTTGCATTTTCCTCAGAAACCACATTTCTGCAGCATCAGATGTTTTTCAGCTTGACTGCTCATTGTCCAAGTTTAACATCCACACAAAAGAATAGGCTCTATGTATCCCCCCAACACTCTTATTCTCGTTTCAATTGACATCTTTTTATTGGTCAGAATGTTTTTCATCTTGCTAAAGGCTACTTTCGCCATGATGCTTCTTGTTCTAATCTCTTCAAGGCATCTCCCATCAGATGCTATGACTGTTCCAAGATAATTGTACCGATTCACTTGTTGAAGAATATTCCCATTTACTTGTATATTACATTGTGGTACTTCGTTCTTCCAAAACAAATATACAACAAATATTTATAAACAATACTAATTTCATTATAATATCAGAAGACAGAGAGCAGTGTAGAATCCTGATCACCAATGCCTGCTGCAGAATAGGCTTGGGAAGATGAGGAGAGAAGTTTGTCCACCTTTTCCTGTTGTTGTTGCTTGCTGTAGATATAATTTAAATATTAACAGATTCAGTGCCAAACAAAAAGTAGGATTTGACCAAATATTGTACATAATGAAATGAACAAGTATTAGAATATACATTTCCATTCACTGTGCAATGAAATTGCGGAAGATACCATTCATTCATTCATTCATTCATTCATTCATTCAGTAGCATGTCCTTTGCAGAACCTCACTCCCATAACAACCTTCAGGAAAACCTCTCGATCATAAGCAAGATGTCCCGCGTCTGATACATCCATCTGGAGATCACCCGCCACATCCTGCACCCATCTTCTCTTTGGCCTTCCTCTTCCCAGGCATATACCCCTCCATTATTGTTCTCTCCAAACTTTCGTGACGTTTCAGGTGACAAAAATATTCAATTTTCTTTGTTTTATCATTTTTAATAGCCAACCTTCTTCAATATTCAGCTCTTTAAGTATTGATGCATTTGTTCATTTATTTACCCAAGATATTCTTAGAACTCGTCTATAACATTTATATTCAAAGGCATTTATGCGATGCTCAGCTTGTTTAGTAAGTGTGCAGGTCTCACAGGCGTATGTTGCAATGGGAAAGATGCATGCTCTTAAAATCTAATTTGTGTAGTTCTGTCTGTCCCATTCCATTATTTATTCAGTTGTTTTAGTCTTTGAAGAGCAATTGATAGTCGTCGTTTCTTCTTCTTCTGCGTTCATCCGGAGTTGTTTTTTCGGACGTGATTGCGTTGTGCCTGTTTACAACAGAGCTGCGTTCTTGCGCCGTTAGGCCGACACATCCACTTCTGCGGGCATTTGTTGACCGGGTTAACAGTTTCTTAGGACGTTTGACTCTCACTGTTGTGGTGTTATCCTCCATCCCAGCTGGCCCATATAGAACAGCCAAAGACATCCTGGTCAGCCCTCAAGGGAAGGCAGGGGCAGACCATGGGCATTCCCCGCCATCCAAGTAGGCTTCCATACTTGCAGAGCCGACAAACAGGGCTCTGGTACTGGGCTCACCCAAGGAATCGTCACGTCCTGCACATGGCTGCTTAGCCTCACTTCCGTATATTGGGCCTTCCGCTCACCATAGGCTGTTCTTCTGGAAACCAGAAGAATGCAGTCTGCAGATGACATCCACACAGTGAGCTTTCGATTCGGACTTTCCATGTAATGGATTTGCTATCCAAACAATATTCCATTTCGTGCCACAAGGACACTTTTTCCACCTTTTTATGAAGCCCACACAGTGAGCTTTTGATTCGGACTTTCCACGTAATGGAATTGCTATCCAAGCAATATTCCATTTCATACTTCTGGGACGCTTTTATTACCGACATACCTGTGGTATGAAATGCGGCAGTCTAAATACTTCTTCATGCACCTTCAAATGTCAACCTGAACGTAGTTAAAGTAAGTTGCAGTCAACTTGAGCTTGTTGATATCTCCATAGAGCTTGTCCTCAAATGAAGCAGGTGTGGGCCAAAATATCTTTCTCTGTTCTGCATATATTGGGTACTCCTGCAGCAAATGTTTAGCTGTCATTTTACCAGTTCCACAATTACATTCATCGGTATCTCCTATCTTTAGTTTATTGAACAAGTGGTATTTCAGCCTGTTATGTCCTGTCCAGTTGCCACTGACTGTTTTTTTTTTCATTCCATTTTTTAAATTTAGGATAATTCCTCCTCCATTTTCTATTGAATTTTTGGCTGTAAACTTGCCAAGAGATCACAACAGCAAAACATGCTGGTGT
The DNA here is from genome assembly GCA_014155875.1 of Cepaea nemoralis. Lineage (NCBI taxonomy): Eukaryota > Metazoa > Mollusca > Gastropoda > Stylommatophora > Helicidae > Cepaea > Cepaea nemoralis. The sequence continues at coordinate 15,072 of JACEFZ010017921.1, read as the reverse complement.
TGAATGCAACGCCCTGTAAAGGAATTTTTTTTTTCGCATATCCTTTACAGGACATCGCTGTCAACATCAGCATCTTTTAGCTGATTGTTGATTTCTTGACAAGATTACGCTCAGTAGTTTGCCATTGCTTTCTGAGCGACCGGCTCACATACCCCGTAAGTTACCGACGCGGAGAGAACCACTACCAATTCTCGCGCACGTCACGTCACGTTACGAGAGTATACGGGATTACGGAGAAAGTCGTGTAACACCTAGACCAGGGGTGCCGGCCCTGTAAAGGATATACAACTAATTTTATTTTATTTTCTACAAGGGAAATAATTGCATCTAGGTTGAAGTCATATTACGGCTTTAGCAATCAAGGGGAACAATTATAGATTTCACTATATTTGTACTGACAGCTATTTTGCAAGAGAAGTATATGTTTATTCCTGTAACAATTTTATTCATATTCTAGAAAGTATAAATTGAATGTTACGATCATAAAAGCTATATACAGTTTTGAATATTATGTAAAATTTTAGGCACCAAGTTGTTGTATAATAAATAATTTTTAGTAAATTATTTATTTCTTTTATCTCCTAGGCCGCGTCTGTCTAATCAGAAGTTAGGTATACTCTGCTTTCTCTTCACAACGTATAAATCTTTCGCTTAGTTTGTTTATTCACCCCCCCCCCCCCAAACATGAATGACTATACGCTGTATTCGCAATGTAAAAGCCTGCTTTTGTACATGATAAACGGGATATTTATGTATACGCTGTATTCGCAAATGGACAATTTAACAAATTACAATCTGTTTACGAGCTCTCTCTTTATCCCTCCCCCTCCTCTCCCCCTCCTCAGCTCCCTCTCTCTCCCTCCCTCCTTTGTTGACCGCTTTCCCGGTCCCAACCCAGCCCACCACAAGCAAATCCTGGGCACTTGCGATTAAGTCGAGGGCTGTCATTCAGCAATAATATTGAATTCACTTACAGGAAACTAAGCTTACATGAGGCTGCCTGCAGTGTAAAGCGTGGGGCGGCTTTTGCCGTTTCGACCTTGACACCAACATTTCATTTAATGTATATATTGTCGGTGTGGAAGAGAACGCGTGGTGTGTTGAAGGTTTATAAGCGTGTGAGAATGATGGGTTTAGAGTGAACGAGGGGAAGGAATCATCACCACATCATAGTCGTTGTTGTCTCCGTCATCATTATCATCACCATTATCATCACCATTACCATCAATCACGTTAGAATGGGATGACTGAAAGCGTACGTCATTATCATAACTGTATATGTATGTTTTTGTTTCATTAACGCATGTGACATAACACTAACAAACGGCAACGCTCTGTAATATACACAAACAAAGAAACACGCATTGCACCTTGTAAATATACATTACTTTGTATGAAATAAACGTTAAAAAAAAAGAAGTTAGATGTTCTGAACATTTCGGTCTCTCGCTGCAGCCTCCCAGGTGTCATGATGAATTCCAAAGAGAGAGAGAGAGAGAGAGAGAGAGAGAGAGAGAGAGAGAGAGAGAGAGAGAGAGAAAGAGAGGGAGAGAGAGAGAGAGAGAGAGAGAGAGAGAGAGAGAGAGAGAGAGAGAGAGAGAGAGAGAGAGAGAGAGGAGAGAGAGACAGGTGGAACATGCATTCCACTTGTGGAGATGGAAATGAAACGAGGAATGTGTGTTTTACATGCACTATGCCATAAATGTCATATTATCATAACTGTATATGCATGTATTTGGTTTATTAACGCAATGTGACGCATAACACTAACAAATGGCAACGCTCTGTAATATACACAAACAAAGAAATACGCATTGCACCTTGTAAATATACATTGTTTTGTATGAAATAAACGTTGGAAAAAAAAATTAGTCTGTTTATTCACGGACATCATCGATTTCAGGGGGCTTTACTGCGAACAAAGTTACAAACTATAACACAAGAGATACCGAGTAAAAAATACCTATCTTTAGAACAAAACATACAGCGCATCAGACAGATAGGCCAGATAATTGACAGGGAAGGAAATATACAAGCCGAGCCACAACAAATAGCCTTAACCTTTGAAGATTATTACAAGAACCTTTATACAGAGGAAAACACACAGGCGCACGTGCAAGAACACTTTATGAAATTCACAAAAGAACTCACAGAGGAACAGAAACTAACACTAGATACTGAATTAACACTAACAGATATAGCACAAGCGGTTCATGGAATGCAGAAGGGCAAATCGCCTGGCCCTGACGGTATTACCGCTGAATTCTATCAGTTTTTCTTTCCTCTTCTAGGTCCCCTTTTACTAACAGTATTCTCTGAATCTTTCCAAAAACAAGAACTCCCATCCAGTTTCAACACGTCTTACATCACTCTTATTCCGAAGGAGAACACCGACAAGACACTTTTAAAGAGTTACAGACCGATCTCGCTTTTAAATGTAGACTACAAGATTTTAACAAAGGCTTTGACGAATAAATTGAAACCAGTAATGTCATCTCTCATTCACGAAGACCAGCAATGTAGTGTGCAACACCGCAATATCCAGCAACACACACACTTCATAAGGGACATCATCAACTACACACATCTGAAAAACTGTCAGTCCTCAATTCTCTCTTTAGATCAAGAAAAAGCATTCGACAGAATATCTCACTCATACCTCCACAAAACTCTCTCACACTGCAACGTGGGAAATTATTTTCGGACATGGGTCAAAATTTTATATATGAAACCGGAAAGTCGGATTCTATTAAACCATACCCTAACCAATTCTTTCAGGTTGACTAGGTCAGTGAGACAGGGATGTCCCTTGTCCCCATTACTGTACGTTGTCGCTCTAGAGCCACTTCTAGAAAAGATACGACAGGACGACAATGTCAGGGGCTACGTTCATACCAGGGAAGGGTGAACAAAAGCTGCGTGCTTATGCGGACGATACCATTTTCTTTCCGACAACTGAAAAATCTGTACGGATCATTTTGGAAACGTTCTCGTTTTTCGGCAAAGGGAGTGGGGCAAAATTAAACGTCCAAAAATCTACTATAATGGGCTTAGGCAAATGGAAAAATAAGGCGGATTTTCCATTTGACTTAACATCAAACAATCTTATAAAAGTGTACGGAATAGTCTTCCCATGTCAACCAAATCAGACACACAAAGACACTTGGCAAAATCTAGAGAAGAAAATAACAGATATGTTACAGAGGTACAAATACAAAACAACTACCATATTTGGTAGAAGTACCATTGTTAATACATATATAATTCCAAAAATACTATATCTGTGCACAGTCCTAGATCCTCCACGTCAGACTGTCACAAACATAAACAAAGAGATTAGACGCTTTGTGTTTGGCAGCACCATCTACAGTATCAAACATACTACACTCATGCAAGACAAAAAAGATGGAGGTATCGCCCTCCAAGACATAACAACCAAAATACAAGCACTTAGGATCAAACACGTAGGTGAAATCCTACAACACCCAGAAAAACACCCTTTAGCACACTATTACATTGGAATTAGGCTATCTTACTTAAAACCTATTAGGAATACATCCTCACATTACTTTGGCACTCTCCCAACGTTCTACAAAACATGTATTTCAGCCATTAAAGGACACGAAAAATTACTACACAAGAAAACACATACAATCTACAGGCATTTAGTTAAATTACAAGCAACTCCGGTACATCTCAGAATTAAAAGAGGACATAGATATTTCATAAAAGATTATACCGAAATTTTCTCTAATATTCACAACAAGCAGATTACCCCAAAAGCAAAGGAAATTACATATAGGCTTGTTTACAGCATGACCCCAACAACAGAGAGAACAGCAAAAATAACTAAACAAATACTACAGTGTCAGCTTTGTAGACGGAACGTCCAAGAATCAGAAGAGCACATCTATTACGAATGCAACACAATCATGCCAACAAGAAATCTCCTACAAAACATCCTAAACACTCATACCAAACAAAGAACAGATGTTTACAAAGCAATAATGATAAATTCCATTCCTTACTCCACACAAGACATCCACACAAAGCTACTTGTGCTATTGGCAGAGTACAGAAATCTTATATGGACATTAAGAAACAAAGCACTATACAATTACAGAACAATCAACAAAGAAATTGTCCAACAACTTTATCAACAAAAAGTCGCAAACATTCTAATCTTAGCCCCACAAGCGCAAATCTCGTAAAAGATTTGGCTGAAGACAGCACATATTACAGAAGAAGCAAATAATTTGTTTTAAACAAAGGATACTACAACTATAAATGTGTTTATTGATGGTATTAATAATCTTACAATTATATTATTATTATTAAAAATACTATTATTATTACTGCTACTATTATTATTAATTTTCCCATTATTATATTTGAATGTGCAACATGAAATATATTGTGGATGGGTGTCTATGAGTGTGTGTGCGCGCGCGCGTGCGTGCGTGTAGCAGCCTTTAAACCAAGTCGGTATCTCAAGTATTAAAATGATGTTATATGGTAATGATATGTTTCAAAAGAAAAATATGCACCACCATGTATAAACAAATTGAATGAGCCCTTTAAGTACCCAGTAAGCTAAGGTGGCTTTTAGTGGCCAGGTTTTAATTCCTTCCCATTGTATATGAAACCCAGACACTATCACAACTTTGGACCAATTATCTCCCTGGAGACAGGCCATGGACTCTAATTACTAGTAGTAAATCCCTGATTCTTGTTCCCCAAACAAAAGGTATCATGGACTAGAGCGTCACCCTGTAATTTGTCATCAGGCAACAACACCAACGACCTTCGCCTCAGTAGCTAAGTGACCCAGAAATTACAAAGAAGCCACATTTTAATGGAAATGATAGTTTAAAGTTTATTGTCCAAGCGCGGGGCATTTAAATGTACTGCGGTCTCCAGAAAGCACGAGATTGTGTGTGTGTGTGTGTGTGTGTGTGTGTGTGTGTGTGTGTGAGAGAGAGAGAGAGAGAGAGAGAGAGAGAGAGAGAGAGAGAGAGAGAGAGAGAGAGGAGAGGGAGAGATGGACAGGTGTTTCATGCATTCCGCTTGCGGAAGTGGAAGTGAAGCATATGCAAGGAATGTGTATCTACATGCACTATGCCACAAATGTCATATTATCATAACTGTATATATGTATGTATATGTTTTATTCACAATGTCACACTTAACACTAACAAACGGCAACGCTCTGTAATATACACAAACAAAAGAAACACACACTACAACTTGTAAATACACATTACTTTGTATGAAATAAAAGTTGAAATTTAACACACACACACACAAAAAGACAGAGAATTTATGACAGGCCTGTTAAAGGCCAAATTTCCTTAATATTCAGCCCTTAGTAACATGTTTAGTAATTTTTCACTCTGTGTCTTAATCTCACTCGCAGAATACAAACGGCAACGATCTGTAATATACACAAACAAAAGAAACACACATTACACCTTGTAAATATACATTGCTTTGTATGAAATAAACGTTTTTAAAATTAGTCTGTTTAGTTTATGACCATTCACTTTGATATTCGGCACAGTGTGATTAATCCCTGGAGCTGGCTGGTACATAACTGCAGTATTCTCCAAATTGATATTGAGCCCAGAGTTGGCACAGGCATGTGAGAACGCTAAAACATTGTGTTGCATGTCTGCCTCTGAGTTTGCATATAGAGCACAATCATCAGCAAACAGGAGCTCTCTGACGGTGTCGCTGTTAATTTTGGTTTTAGCTTTCAGCCTTCTGAGATTGAATAACTTTCCATCTATGCGGTAGTTGATGTCTATTCCAATGTCGTTGTTCTCTAAGGCATTCAACAACATAGCTGAAAACATGATGCTGAACAATGTTGATGCCAGGATACATCCTTGCTTCACTCCACTGCTGGTGACAGGAAAGGGCTCAGACAGTTCACCATTTTCCTGTACTCTTGCCTGCATACCATCATGAAATAGCCGCACTATTTGGACAAACCTTCGTGGACAACCATATTTTGCCATAATCTTCCCTCTCTGCTGACTGTATCAAAAACCTTGGTACGGTCAATGAAAGTGGAGAACATTTCGCAGTTCTGTTCCTGACATTTCTCTTGCAGCTGCCTTGCTTGCAGCGAAAATCATGTCAACAGTTCCTCGTTCTTTTCTGAAGCCACATTGACTCTCAGGAAGAAGACCTTGATCGAGATGGGCCGTGTGACGAAGTCTACAGCTTCCCCATCATCTTTTGCTTACATTGAGGAAACATCTCTTTAAAACTCTTATTTTGTATTCGGATTTATACCTATATATCTATGTATAGATAGTCCATGTTTATAGCATAAATCAACTGCTATTTAATATGATTAATTTAATATGAAATAATACGTTACAATAGTGTAGGGGGAGAATCATAATGTACAAAATAGTGTACCAAGCCAAATCTACAAATTTGGCTACAACACTTCCACATTTTGGTTGGAGAATTTAACGACAACGAACCACCTGGCACGGCCACTTCCGGTCAGGGGAGAGATAGCAAAACTCGTTCTTTTTTGTGATAGACGTCATGGTAGAAGCATGTGCGAGTAAACTAGGCTCTTAGAAAACTTACAGAGTAATAAGAGATTTTCTCAGGTGTAACATGCCTGGGGTCATTGACATTACTGGCCAGGAGAGATAATAGACAGAGGTAAAATGGGGCCGGGTAGTAGATCCCCGGAGGGTGCAAATGAGAAGACAGTGAGTTTAAGGGGGAGTCATGGAGAAGTCAGCCGGCGAGCGTAGTTGCGGGGCAGACAGTTTTAGCTGTGGGGTAGTGTTGTGTGGAGCCTGGGGAGGGCTGCAAAGAAAGGGAAAAAGACAGGGAAATACATTGACTGAGGAGAGTTGAGTGTTGGGAACCAACAGTAGATGTCGGCAGTCCGGGAAACTGAAGGATAGCGGAGTTAAGGAGAGAACTCCGAGCTGTGTTTTGTTCAGGGAGGGACAACTGAGTTTTGAGACCGGACAGTGAGGTCGGCGGTCTGGAAAATGGAATGATAGCGGAGTTGGGGAGAGAGCTCCGAGCTGTGTTTTTTCAGGGATATGGAGTTGAATTTTAGAACCAGTGTGGGTTGGATCGAATGAGTTCGGTCCGGGAGAGAGGCTGGTTAACTGTCGTGTTGATGAGATTAAGTAGGCCTTGAGATGCAGTGTTAGTCGAGTGTTCGGTTGTGATGAAGATATATTCTGAGAGAATTATTGTTCCTGGATTTATATGTTGTGTGGTTCCGTGTAAATGGATATTATGTGCGCAAACTTAATCGTGTTCACTGACTGGTTGATGTGTGCTGTAATGATGACTGGTGGTGTGAGACAGGTGGCTAGCTCAGCTTCCACACTGCAGTAAAATAGAAGGAGAAGTATAACCTAGACAACGACCAATCTTCGTTTGGTACAACAGAGTTTGTGTCATTCAAGATTTTATGGGGACTCTTCGCTTAGAGAGGATACTGAGTTCCGAGACATTAGTCGGGCACAATTATCACCATATTCCAGCAGACGGCCTGTTTCAAAGGGGTCGGAGAATTAACACAGAGTTCACGGAAAACCAGGTGAAAATGACATTGCACACTCGGAGAGGGGAGAGTGGACGGTGAAGGGTTGTCCACGGTATAAAGACAGGGTTTTCTCCTGGGCGAGAACTGGCTAGCAGATAAAAACAGTGGCAGAGTCAAGATCGGGTCGACAGAAAGTTGGAGCTGTGTACAACAGTAGCGGGACAGTGTCCTGAGTGCAGTGTGTGTGTGTGTGTGTGTGTGTGTGTGTGTGTGTGTGTGTGTGTGTGTGTGTGTGTGTGTGTTTGTGTGTGACGAAGACAGTTACACGGTGTTTTACGGGTCAGAAAAGGTAAACAGACGAGGCGCCAGACGGCAAAATCAGGTGAAATACTTTTATAAAAACTCCACCGAGGGGGGGTGAAAGACGGTGGTAGGACAGTGAGTGTAATTGTGTATAAAGAAAGTTTCCATTAATCGCTGGAAAAAGGGGCACATTACTTTCGATCACAGCCACATTCGGTGCGTGTTGGGACAAATAAGGTTGTAGTACACTGAGGTACTGACTGAGGTGACCTTGTGAGTCAAGGCCGTGTACGAGGGAATTTTACGAAAATTATTTCCATTGGAATTACAAGATGTTTTGCACTGAATCTTGGATTTATGGTCATCGTTGTTAACGTCTTTGTGTTCTTGTCATCATCGTGTCACCGGGAAATAACCCACAAGAGACTAATCAGGTGCCGTCACCGCAAGAGTGGTCGTATTTCTCTGCCAAAAAGGACTTGCTAAACGGATGTAAAGCGCTGCTCATTCTTCGCCAATTTTTAACTTTGTCGGTGGGCGTGAGTCCGTGCCATCACTTCAAGTGTCAGCTCCGCAGGGAGGGTTACAAAAACGTTACGGACTGTATAGAGACAAGGCGTTCGGACATTACCATCATCGTCAACTTCTCCGACAGTCGGGACTCCTTATCACCACGTCTATAAAAAAAAAGGAACAACGCATCAAACCAGTAATTCGTTGTTGGGAATATAGCGTCGGAGTCACTTCAAAACATTAACCAACAGACATTTCCAGGCGATTATTCGGAAACTATTAGAAACAATCTAAGGACTTTTATGAGAGTCTATCATCGCATTGTTGTCGGCCACCCTTTTTGTTTCTGTTGCTCTCATCGTCCTAAGTATTGTTGTTGTGCGTTACTCAATTATTCGTATGTGGTCCAGTATTCGTGAGAAGTAGGATATTTGTGTGTTGTTTCGCGGATTGCGTGATACAGGGCAAAGGTAATTTTTCTGGGTGCACATTATATGTTGTTGGGAGGCAGCTGACGAGTCGGCTGGTTTTTGCGTTTGTTGGGCATTGGGTCGTCCCGGCAATATACATTGTGTCGAATTGTCTATCGTCAGATATGTGTACATTATTGATTTTATATTTGTTCTTTTTCCTGTTTTCTCTTTACTGTTACATATAATATTTGGTTTCTTCGGATATATGGTATTATTGTAATTCTCACGTTAAACATCTTCTATCTAGATGGTCTCTGTCAGTTTATATTATGCGCACGGTATTGTATTACATGGGCATTGTCGATGTCAGTGGTTTTTATTTCTATGTAATCATCCGTCTGCGTTTCACCAGCCTATGCGTCTAGCGTCTAATAGGTGTCACTTATTGTGTATCACTCATTTGTGTATTTATACGTATGTTTAACACTATTTCCAGAAACTTTCTACAACTATTTGTTATATATTCGAGGGAGTATAGGTAATACCCACCCCCTCACCACCTAGTGCTTAGAGAGGGACTGTGTGTGTACAGAGTGATAGTATTAGTACTACGAATTTACGTACAGAGTGAGTGGTGGTGTACTTAGGAAAGGTGCACAAAGACAAGTAACAGGGTCTTTATATTATAGTTGACTGACGGACAGCTAAGTGTCCACAATTACAAGATGCCTACTTTAATGGAATATATTGAAGCAGGGGAACGGTTAGGCCTGAAGGGAAAAGATTTGCAGGAGTTTGCAGAAGCAAAAGTCAAAGAATATAATCAATGGGAAAAAGAACAAAAACAGGCTGAAAGAGCACAAAGACAGACTGAGAGAGAACAGAGACAGGTTGAACTCGAAAACAAACGCCTACAGGAAGAAAAGTTAGCTGAAGCTAAGAGCCTACACGAAGAGAGAGAGACACACACAAATGAAACTAGAAATGGAAAAACATAAGAATCCGTTTCAGATGGAAACTCAAATTGCACTACGAACATTAGAATTAGCATCTAAGGGCAAAGTGAGGAAGGCAAAAGACCTTCGCAGTCGTCACAACGATTGAAATTGCCATATTTTACGGACCGTGACAATCTTGAAGCTTATCTTGGGAGATTTTGAAGCGGCAGGACGGCGCGGCAAGGTGACAATATATACTATATATATATATATATATATATATATATATATATATATATATATATATATATATATATATATATATATATATATATATATATATTATATATATATATATATATATATATATATATATATATATATATATATATATATAAGAGGCAAGGTAAGCGGATCTACTTCATTGCACCGGGTTTCATTCCACATGGCTCAGTCTCTTTCCGTAGGGGTAATGGCAGAATAGAAAATTTGTCCGCAGGGAGGCCTGCCGAAAGCGTCGTATAAAGCACGAGCCCAAGCGACGACCCCCAGCAGTCTCCGAGAAAATTGCACTAGTGAAACTAATATTGTAGTCCGGAATCGAATCGGAGCGCGACGCAGACGGCGCAACCACTTCAAATACTACACAAATCGTGTGTGTGTGTGTGTGTGTGTGTGTGTGTGTGTGTGTGTGTGTGTGTGTGTGTGGCTACGTATGTATGTATGTAAAATACGAAAAGAGGTCCTTTTTACGACACGGGGCATATTGGATACATGGTGCTAGCGCCATCCTTTTAGACCAATCAACACTCGATGGGTGATGTCATCAGTATCACATCAACCGTCTCTGCTTCCCATGAAATTTCCCAGTACCCACTTGAAGCTGGGTCGACCTGAGAGTTGAGCTCAAATGGAAACAACACCACCCCACCTCCCCCCACCCCCGCCGGCTTAGATGGGGATTTGAACATACCATCGGACCGGCAAGCAAGCGCCCTGGCCACCGGTTACTGCAGCCGCCGAGATTCTTTCTTTTTTTTTTTTTTTTTTTTTTTTTTTTGGCGCTCGTTTGCTTTGAACAAAAGTGTAGTCCATACACAACTTCTAGTAGTGCTGGCCTGAGTTTTGCGTGTGGATTAGTTGTCCCTATTAACAGTGTCCCTCGCCATCAGGCAACCCACTCCGACTTCAGAGGTACTTGTAATTAACGTCCTCAAGTCAAGGACGACAGGTCAACATTTTAGTCTAGCTGTCCGGTGGAGGGGTTTAACCCCTTATCTCGGCATCAGCACGTGTTCTTATCCATTTTTCCATGCTGAGCTAGCCGCCGAGATGACAACAGCAGGATGTAAATCATTACAGCAAGACGACATTGTGTGCGATTTTTCCAGGAATCTCGCAATCGCATATCAACTTATCTCTTATCTGTAGCCATGTGTCTAATCTTCCCCGCTGATCTTTTGTGCGCGTGTCAAGCCCTGATTATCATTAAAAGAACACGAAACACGTTTCGCTTCACAGAAAGTGTCAACCACAGTTGACAGAGCACTCATATTTCCTTCTGACAGAAACGTCTTCACAAATGTATAACTGTCTTAAGGCGCAAGGAGTTTAATTTAGTTTAGTCGATGTATCAACATCACGGCACATGGGTGCAACCCATAAGTGCTCTGTTCTCCTCCTAACTCAAACCTGAGTCTGGAGAAACTCAGCTCAGTGCACGAACTCCGTAGCACTGCGAGGAACCTGAGATACTTTGGGTAGATTTTTAACTCGAAATTTTGCCCTGGCAACGCCGTTAGCTACTCTTTTTCAATTTCAAACTGTCAGTTTTACGTGCGCAACAATACACGCGGGCGTCCGATCTCACTACCCAGAGACCAGGGGAAATTTTATTACTAGAAGTCCACGTGAAAAAAATCCCAGTCCTCACCGGGGCTTGAACCCTGGAACTCCAGCACTCGAGGCGGACACCATACCTCGAGACCACGCAGCCCCCCAAGGTGCCAGGAGATCACTGGGCAGTTTACTATCATCAGTTCAATCAATCGGGTGCCGTCTCCACAATAACGGTTGGCTGCAATGGATCTCCAACACTGTCCTGTCTCTCGCCCTGACTGTACATTTTGTCAGATTGCTGTTCGTCCGTCTCTTGATATTACCTTCCCACTTGTATTGTTTGTCTACCTCTTGCTCGTTTGCCTTCAACCTTACTCTCCAATATGGTTTTTATAAGAGTGTTATAACTTTTAACGTGGCCGAAATATTTCACTTATCTTTTTTCATATTTCTTTCATCAAATCTCTTGCCATTCCCAGTTTTTCTAGAGCCTCTGTGTATGATTTCCTTTGTGTCCATGAAATATGACATACTCTTCTTGTATTTCCACATATCCTGGGCCTATATTCGACTTTTGATTGCTCGTTCATTGTCCAGGCTTCTATAATAACTTTGAATAGACATAACATTTGAAAATTCTCATTTTAAAGCGTTGTTAATCTCTCTAGATGCTAATACTGATTTTATGATGTGGAAAGCATTTTTTGTCATTCCTATTCTCTTTTTGATTTCTGTTTCACTTCTTATCCTCAGTTCAAGCCTGGTCAATAACGTCGATGTGAAATTAAAGAAAAACAGCTGTTAAAGGGAACACAAATCCTTGGTTCGGGCCCTCTGATTTGCAGTGTGAAGACCACCACACAGCTAATGAAAACCTACGCAAACGTTTCCACAACTGAAAATCACAGGAAAATACGTAGACATACAGTTAATTATCTGCCCTTTTACAGGGCATCATCAACAGTCAGGTCTCAGTCAGATATGACTGAGCTACCGTATGACAGTAGACGGTACTACGAGGGTAAGTAACAAAGCCACAAATGGCTGTAGAAAAATAACTAAATATCTTCTTCTTCTTCTGCGTTCATCATGAGTTTTTTTTTCCGGACGTGATTGCGTTGTGCCTGATTACAGCAGAGCTGCGTTCTTGCGCCGTTAGGCCGACACATTCGACTTATGCGGGCATTTGTTGATCTTGTTAACCTTCCCGGGATAACTAAATATGATAACGACGTGAAACCAGTTTATTGTTGTACACAGATTGTCCCTTTATTTCTAAACATAATTTCCACCAACATTGATGCTTGCTTGCTTAGTTTAAAAACAAAAATTCCAAATTCGGCCTCGTTCAACCTGCTTCTTAGGGCGCTATGTGTCGGCCCTGCAACTATGGAAGCAACCTTGGATGGCGGAAAATGCTATGGACTGTCCCTGCCTTCCTTTGAGGGATGACCGTTGTCTTCGACCGTTCCAACTTGGCCAGCTGGGTTGTAGATGGCACCACAAAAGTGAGAGTCTCCCAGGAATGCTACCTGGTAAAAAAAGCACGCTATAGTCGGATGTGTTGGCCTACGGGTTTCGGCCCAAGGGCGCACAACAGACACACCGCAATCACATCTGAAAAAACACTCCGGATGAACGCAAAGAAGAAGAGGAAGAACCTGCTTCTTCAGCTGTAGTTATTGTTTAGGTCCGTGGTTTTTGTGGGTTTATTCACCCTGATTGTTGTCTTTTGCGCTCTTACGAGTTGGTCATGATCCGGACTGGTTTTATCTGCTTTTGTGTTTGTGACGTCAGCTGGGGGGTTGGTGGCGGCTGTCTTTTGTGTCCGTCTCCTCTGGTGGTGTCTGTTGCCAGTGAAGGCTGCTGGTTCGTCTGGCTTGACTAGTTGCAGTTCTTAAAAGGACTTTTTATTTGGTATTTTTGCCTCCTTTTTTGTGTATTTTCTGTAGGAGCTTTTCGACGTTTTCATTTTCTTGTTTGCGTAATGTCTCTTCCCTCTCCCTTTCGATTCTCTTGCGCCTGTTTGCAATTTCTTGTCTTTTGCTTTCCACTTTCCTATTGTAATCTGCTAGCTCGAGTTCATTCATTCTAGTCGTTCCTAGGAGCTTCTCCAGGGTCATTAAAAGAGGGTAATCTGTGTCACCGTCACTCTCCTCCCATATGATTTCTCCAGTGGTCTGGTGGTATATCGGTTTCCTCTTGGATTTCATGTAGTACGGTACCGTCTCGGTCTTTTGTTGGGTTTCATCTTGCGGCTTTTCTGTGGTTTTTTTCCTTGGCTTCAGCTGGTTTGCTTTGGGTTAGCTCCCTCTTTAGCATTTCTCTTTCCGCTTTGATGTCCCGTAGAATCTCTTCATTCTTCGCCAACATAGATGCACTTATCCCACCATTTTATCAGTCCTCCCAAACCGGCGGCATAGAAAAGCGTGCTATATTCTCATTTACCCGCCATCCCACAGAACTGTGTGACTTACTTATTAACTCTCTCTCGTAACTTTTTTCTACCCAGCTATGTACCACCGCTTTACGGGACAAACATTTGTCAGCATATTCACTGAAAACCCACCTTGGCGGGAGACATTTCGAAAATGACGCCGAAGTTGAATGTGAAGTGAAAACGTGGTTTAGAAAACAGAGCACGCAGTTCTATGCAGTGGGTTTGGGAGGACTGATAAAACGATGGGATAAGTGCATCAATGTTGGTGGAAATTATGTTGAGAAATAAAGGGATAATGTATGTATACAAATAAACTGGTTTCAAGCTGTTATCGTATTTAGATATTTTTCTACAGCCATTTGTGACTTGCTTTCTGTTAGCTAGAAACTGAAAACCGTTCCAATGGCTTTATTACAAAAGCATGAAAGAAACATTAACAGGTGTGGTACAGTTATACAAAGCATTCATTTTGAATGAATTATGCACCACAGCTTGGTCAGAAGAAGTCGCTGTAGGCATTCAGACAAGCATCCCATTGCTTAGATAGGCGGCGAATGCCGTCCATTAAAAAGGATTATGGCTGCTCACTGAACCAAGTGTTTACTACATTCATTAAGTCTGCATGTGTGTGAAATTGTTGCCCCTTGAGAGCTTATTTTAAAGGGTCCGAACAAATGAATATCACATGGTGACAAATCAGGACTATAGGATGGAAGTTGCAGAATTTTCCACTTCTTCCAAGCTAATGCTACCTGCAAAATCTTTGCAACATGCGGACGAGTATTATCGTGCAACAAAATCACACCTTATCATATCCGCTCTTATCCATTCGGCCATGCTGACCCCCATCAGGGATACGTGATATCAAGGACACCAGTAGTTCTTGACAGTTCCAACCCTTTGTTAAGATCGAACCAGATACCTTCTGACTTGGGGCAGACACTATAACCTCTCAGCCAGTTCCCCATATTGTTTTCAACCTGTATGAATTTCGGGGCTGACAACATGGGTACTATGCCACAGATTTTTCTGGAAGAAAAAGGAGGCAAGGAAGGCATGTGTTAGCTTTGCTTTGTATTGTCCATGACT
>JACEFZ010017920.1:297500-424690 GCA_014155875.1 Cepaea nemoralis | reverse complement strand
TGCATTCTATTTAAGTAACGGCCGTCTGTAATTTGAAGCTCTTGGATATGACTTTGTGAATTAGTTTGACCTTACAGAAAAGTAAGCGTTTGTGTAGTGGTAATACTTTACACTTAGTTAGTCACGGTTCCATCTTCACGGCAAAAGGTTGCCCCATAATGCTCCATTTATGTGCCAATGAATATCACACAAAATGCTTCTCGCTGCCATGATGCAACAGTGTAGGTCTAGATAACAGACTGTAAACACAACAACGTGGCTCGCTCACACGGTAGTCTGGCAGATGCTGAGATTAATGCGTTCATTACAACTCACTGTCACAGCTGATATTCAGTTTATTCTCTGAGGATACACATCCATGCAACCCCCACAACCATCTGAGTCACTCGTTCCTACTTACGTTCTCACAGTTCTCGTGCACTGTCCACTATAGACCGAGTGCTTGGTGACCCTTTACAAACTACCCCTTTAACCCAAATAGTGGTATGATTTTAATACACTATAATCTGTCTTTCTCTCACTCGCCCTTCCTCCCTCCCTCACTCTCCCTCCTATCTCTCTCTCTCTCTCTCTCTCTCTCTCTCTCTCTCTCTGTTGCAACTTAGTGGGGTGCCAAACGCTATTATATAACCATCGCCATCTATATTTGAAAACAGAGCTCACTTTTGGAGTACTGACAATCAATGTCCTCTTAATCACACACCGGACTTTCAATCTGTCGACCAAGCCTTACTATATACACACACACACACATCGATTACGATGTTTTCCTAAAAACACTTGAAGTAGAAATGCAGGACGCGTAGTTTAAAATGTCCCAGTGATGTAAAGTACTTGTAAATTGTCTCGGACCAGCAGGCGTGACTAAAGCTCACACTCATATCACGATCGAAAGGGCAGATTACCATGTGCGAGAAACACGTTTTCGACCGTATCCAAGAGAGAAGCGTCTCTCCGAGATAGGGACACTCGGCTCTGAGACGGCACAGAGGTTAGACCCGCTCAGTCGCGTAGTAGACAATGACACTTTTTAAGTTGCAGCCTTTTTTGTGCGATAGTTTTCGTCACCTGTGTGGATGTGTATTTTACTGTAATTTAACTCTGTGTTTATGTCGAAGATGTGTAATGTGGAAAGATGTAATAAACAAATAATAAAACGGCTCGGCGTCCTGTTGAATACTTGTGATCTATGTCTTGCTCGGTGACTGGAGTGAGAGATGGTCGAACGAACAATGTTAGAGAGTTGAAATATCACATTAAAAAAAGTCACTCAAAGTGTTGATAAACAGTAACGCAATGATTGGCAGCAATTCTGTTTCAGGCCAATGTCAGCGGGTTACTTCGGACATCTCAGAATGGTGTTCACAACCAGAGGTCATGCTGTGCTCATAACGTATAGGCCAAACCAGTATTACGAGGCCGAGTCAATAAGTAAGTCACACAGTTCTGTGGGATGGCAGGTAAATATAGTTGGTGTTTTATACAGGTGTCATTAGGTGACAGCAACATCGAAATTTATATTCCCGTTCGTCAGGTGGCGCTAGGTGTCTCGTGCGCATGCGCAACGCATAAACAAAATGGCGAATGTACTTAAAGAGTGTACAACCAAAGAGAAACGCGCTGTTGCACGTTTTTTGTGGGCAAAAGGATGCCTGCAAAGGACAATCATAAGGAAATGTTTCCTGGTTATGCTGACAAATGTTTGTCCTGTAAAGCAGTGCATAGCTGGGTAGAAAAATGTTCTCAAGGACTGCTGACTAGAGGAGTGTTGCTTCTTCATGACAATGCCAGACCACATACGGCTCTGTTAACTCAGGAGAAAATTAACCAACTAAGGTGGGAAGTTCTGGAACATCCACCTTACAGCCCCGACTTAGCCCCTAGCGATTTCCACCTTTTTCATCCACTGAAAACCCACCTTGGCGGGAGACATTTCGCGAATGACGCCAAAGTTGAATGTGAAGTGAAAACGTGGTTTAGAAAACAGAGCAGGCAGTTCCTATGCAGCCGGTTTGGGAGGACTGATAAAAGGATGGAATAAGTGCATCAATGTTGGTGGAAATTGTGTTGAGAAATAAATGAACAATGTATGTATAAAAATAAAGTTTTAAGTTATCATAGTTAGTTATTTTTCTACAGCCATTTGTGACTGACTTATTGACTTCCCCTCGTAAATACTGACCCATGGCACAACGCTGATATCTGTGAACCATGACAACAGCTCCTCCCTCCACTGCCAATATTTATAGACATTTATTCATAATGCAAAGAATACCATGGACAGCCAGAAAGACCAATGAACAAGTCCTTCAAGAAACAAATGAAGATCGTAAACTGATTACAGACATTAGACGTAGACAGTCAAAATTTTTTTGGCATGTTATGAGAAGAAATGAATTGGAGAACTTGGTGACAACTGGCAAAATCGAAGGGAACAGACCAAGGGGAAGACCTAGAAGCAAATACCTGGATGGCTTGGCCTCGTGGCATGGTCGAGACAAAAACACGGAGCTAATCTACGACTCTGGTGATCGAGTGAGATGGCAAAACATGACCGCCCACGCTTACGACCATGGCACATGATGGATGGATTCTTTTCAACAAAAACAAATGTTCCAAAATTTAACGGTAAGATTTATTATATTGGGACGGGCTCCAGGTGCTCTAAACGTCGTTGGCTGACAGCAACGTGGATCTGCAACCAGCAGTGACCTGTTATACTGAATCATTACATCTCTGTTCTCTTTCTTAGAGGCCTCATCCACATATGTCTGATAATATGAGAGGATAGCCTTGGGATAGCTTGTCTGATGGCATACATCTATGCCACGTGACCACCTCCCTTGACTCTCACACGGATGTCAACTCCAGAGAATCGGTCCTTGCCCAGAAGTTGTACTGGTTCTTAGAGCTTGACCCTGAGAATTTCTGGTTCCATCTGATGTTGGTTGACTTCTCGCTGAATTCTCGCTGAAACTATGTCATGCCCCGCGCCTGAATGAGGACGTTACTTTCCTGTCCACTTTGGAACAATAACTGTGGACGTGAAGCGTTTCTCGTGCAGTCCCGAGATTTTGTCAGTAGAGTTACTTGGCTTAGCCTCCTGACTGGCTTTCTGGAACATGCCACGTATTTCTGCCTCGCTGTAGTCTGTTTTCATTTGAACTATTGTGTAACTGTCGTTAACTCTTAGAGTCCCGTCTTTCCGTCATAGTTAACTCTTTCTGGACAATGACAAAGAGTTTTATGTAGGATAGGGTTGTAAGTTTTACGTTTACTATGAATTAAACAGGGGTGGAATAGACATAATGTTACAAAAAGGTTGAGAATAAGATAGCGATGGAAAATAAATATGACAGCAAGAAAAGATAATATGCTGAAGAATATTAGAGAATGAGGTGGGACAATATCAGTCAGAAAGAAGATTAGAGGGAGGGAAGTTGTGGCAGGGAAACTGAATGTAGAAGATTTGAGAATAAGGTAGGAAATAAGGGAAGGAATAATAATAATAATAATAATAATAAGTCTTTATTTTCAAAGGGTTAAGAATTGGGCACGCAGGCCCGTCTGACATTCTGCCCTTCTTCTCTATTTCCTATCATACATTCTTTCATTCAACATCACTTATGAAGCAACTTTTGACAACAAAAGAACATTAAAACGCATGAAAAATAATCAATAACAAATGACTCACTGAGGCAGTGTTTAACATGGGCATTATAAATACCTAAGGAGGGTGTAACGTGCCATACATAAGGGAATGTTTTTTGGCTAGTTGTCGTTTGAGATAAGTTACCATTATTGTCTTTTTTGTGTTATTTGTTATGGGGGCATGTAGTCTGTACTAAGGTAGTGTTCAAACAGGTTGCGAATGTATGAATCATGATTGGTGGTGTCTTTGATTTCTTGTGGAAGATTGTTCCACAACTGAGCGGCAGAGTATGCTAAGCTTGTTTTATATAAGTCTATCCTAGGTTTAGGGACATGAATTATATTTAGTCGTTCGCTATGTCTAGCGTTATATTTAAACAATGGCTAAAGGTAGCTTGGAGCATTTTGAAATAGGATTTTGTGAATTAGTTTGGTCTTATTAAAAAGCAGGCGCTTGTGGAGTGGCAGTAACCGGAGACGTTTATATAGGTTAGAATTGTCGGTAAGCTTTTCACCATTAATTAAACGCACAGGAAGAAGATTATAGGACGATATTATAAGAGAGGAGCAGGAAGAATATTAGAGGGCAAGAAAGAAGATATGTCGGCTTGACGAGACTTGGTTGAGTTGAGCTTCTTTGTCACCCCTCCCCACCCCAACCCAATCAAAAATGGATACAAGGCAGTGCAAAGATGCCAGTGTGGTGGGTTGACTTAAGGATAATAATGATGATAATGATGACTTGAAACAATGACTCGTACACACAAGAATCTGGCAGATGCTCAGACGAGAGGTTCAAGACAGTCTCACGGTGGCAGCTAGTGTAACATTTATTTCCAGAGGGTGTACGTGGCATATGCGCCCACAACAAGCTAAGATGCTTTTGATCACGATAGACAGACGTACTTATACACCTTACAATCGTGGGAAGTACACCCGATGGCTCTCAGTCACATCAACACAGTCCAATCGTGGTCACCTTTAACACACCATACTCTATCTTACTATGCCAATACTTGGTACAGCTCAATAGATCAAATCCGAATGTAAGCATCAGTAAGAAATTGTGAGTTCTCGTATATTGTGTACATGACAATTACTCTGTAGGACGAGGACTCACACTTTCTTCCTGCTGCTTACACTCAACGATTAACACTGTCATCTACTGTTCCATTGTTCATTCTAGTTGTTTGAAACTGCACACTCGCGTCCTCCGAATATTAACAGAATGTTACTGTACCTGTGAAACATCTTATGATGTAGAACGTTGGTTGATAGTGTCAATAGTAAATAGTATACGAGCTGATGTCAGAGTATCGCTGATATAGTGTTATTTTTTTTAAAGAGCATGTATCTTTCCCAATGTAACATACGCCTGTGAGACCTTGACACTTACTAAACAAGCTGAACAGCGCGTAAATGCCTTTGAATATAAATGTTATAGACGGTGACATATGCCTGGGTCATTGACATTGAGATGAGTGACCTGTGTAGCGGGACTACGAGAAAAACAATCAACCCTGAGAAATAATGGGGCGGGTGTGAGTGGAGACCCCCAGGGTGGATGGGGAGAAAGACAGTTTTAGGCTGGGGTGTAATGTTGTTGGGAGCCCAGGGAGGGGCTAGACAGCAGGGTTAAAAGACAGTGGAAAACTTTGACTGGGCAGTGGAAGCTGAGACCGACTGAGGTTCGGTTCAGTGTGAAGTCAGGGGACTTCTGGACAGTTGATGTTTTAGCGCCGAGCGGATCGGTGGGCTAATACGTGGGAGTTTAGACTGACTGCGGTCAGATCTTTTGTTGTGTTGTTCTCCCAGTTGTGAAGACAGGCTTGAAACCCAGTGGGGGTTGGATAGTTAATGGAGGCCTGAACCCAGAGTGGGTTTATAGTTAGTGGAGACTAGACCCATGTGTGTGGGTGTATTGTGTGAGGTCCAGCTGTGGATAGGAGCTGGATTACCTGTCTTATGGATTTGAGATGAAGCAGGCCGTGAGAAGACAGTGATGTGTACGTGTTAAATTGTGAGGAGGATATTTATATTCTATGGATTATATTGTGTCTGGATATATAAGGATGTTCCGTTTGTCCGTGTTCTTTCTGTATTAAAGGATTATGTGCGCCAACTCAATCTTGTTTAATGACTGATGGATGTGTATTACTGGGGTGAGTTGCATTGTGAGACAGTTAGATAGCTCAATTGACACACCAGGAGCATCGTTACCTAGACAACGACCATCTCACGCACTTATCATAAAGAACATCGTGAGATATCTGTGGGCTCTCCGGTCAAGGACGACGGGGATATATTGAGATATCTGAGAGCTCGTCCGATCAAGAAACCCATTGCATTATAGACATTGTTGTCATTCTGTTTATCTGTGAACGCGTCGATTAGAGAGAATACGGAGATAAGAGACATTAGTCGGATGCCCATTTACAACGACAATTATGGCACAAAGAATGAACACCATTTTCAGTAGACGGTCAATGCCAAAAGTGTCCGAGACGTAATACATAGCTCACGTAAAGTTCACGACAGGTAAAGTTGATACCAGGCAGGATTACTGAAGCTAGCAGACAGTTCATGAAAAGGACAACATCAAAAACTGTCAGCGCGCATGAAGACACGGCACAGATCAACTGAGAGAGGGGACTACTGTGACGGGTTAGTCACTAGTCACAAACAACACAGATGAAATGTCGCGTGGACAGTGAGTTGTTTGCGACAAGAAGAGGTCAGTCCTAGATGTGTGTGTGTGTGTGACAGGACAGGATTGAACCAAAGATTTAAGACAGTGAGCAATTTCGCTGAGAAGTCCTGTGCGTGGTGGGACATTTTGTGTGTGTGCGAAGGCAAGCGCACTGTGTGGTCGCAAGGCGACGATAAACTCTCTCGGGGAGGGGAGAGGTACGAGAAATTGTAAAACAGAGAAAATTGACAGTCGCTGATTCGACGGACAGGTGTCTTTGTGGATAACGGAAAATTTCCGGACATTACTTTGTTCGCGGCCAGATTAAGTGTGTATTATTGTGATACAGAGTACGGAGGTACTGACTGAGGATTGACCTACAGGGTCAAGGCCGATACGGTGGAAGTTTACCAAAATTTTCCAGAGGAGAACTGGATAAACACGGTGTTTTTCAACGAAAGCCAGACTTTATGTTCTTCTTTGTTCAATCCCTTTGTGATCATTACCCTGTTATGAGCAAACAATTTTAACGTGTCGTCACCGCATCCGTGGGTGCATACAATTGCTAAAAAGTAAATTACTATACACAGTGAAAGCGTTGGACATTTGCTGCCATTTCTTTTGGTGAACTCATTACATATATGATACAGCAAAGCGCCATCTCCGCATCGACGGTATAAAGACGTTTGGATTATTACTTTGTTGTCACCACGTCCAGATGAAAGTACAATAACGTTACGGACTGTGTCGAGACAGAACATTTTGGATACTCACTATCATCTTCAATTTTGTCGACAGTTGGAACTTGTGATCACCACGTGAATTCAGTAACCACTCAACAAAACAATAAGTCGCTTTGGAAACTAGCGTCGTAGACATCTTCAGCTATTGTGAAAAATTATTAAAAACGAACTTTTGGCGACGGATTAATAAGTACATATTTATCGGCCAACCATCTGGACATTTTGTTTGCTCTCACCGTTTTAACTGTCGTTATCGTTTGTCTACTTATATATATATATATATATATATATATATATATATATATATATATATATATATATATATATATATATATATATATATATATATATATATATATATATATATATATATATATATATATATATATATATGTAGTGTGTGTGGATATGTTATTACATGTAGTTGTTGGATAGGCACTTTTTGCAATCTCTATCTAAATCGGGATAGGCAAAACGTGGTTCTTTCTGGTGCTTACGATATTTTTGTCAGGAAAACGCTAATGAGTTAGCGTGTCGTGCAGTGGCATTGGAGTCCTAACCAATATCTAGAGCCGAGTTGTCTGACGTCAGATCTGTGTATATTTTGGTGTTATAATTTTTTTTCTTCTTTCCTTCTCTTTTCATAATATTTACATATGATATTGGTTGTGTTTGGATATATGTTATTATTGTGATCTTTCGTCATTTCTGCTGTCTAGTGGTCTTTGTCAGTTCCTACACAAGCTTGTGAATGTTACTGTGGTTTATTTCTTTGTGATCACCGTCTCCGTGTACTTGGCTTGTGAGCCTAACGTTTTATAGACAACACTTACTGTTATCATTCATTCGTTTTGTATATGTATATATATGTATGATTAAATATATTTCCAGAGTTTTTTACAACTATTTGCTTATAGATATATGCGAGGAATTATAAGTGATATTCCTCCTCACTGCCTAGTGCTTATAGAGTGACTGGGTGAGTACAGAGTGCTATTTTAGCACTACGAATTTGCGTACACAGGGAAGTGGAGGTGTACTTATTAGGGAAGACACACAAAGACTCGCAGCAGAGTCTTTACATTTATAGTTGGCTGACAGACAGCAACGTGTCCACAAGTACAAGATGCCTACTTTAATGGAATATATTGAAGCAGGTGAAAGGTTAGGCCTGAAGGGTAAAGAGTTACAGGAGTATGCCGAAGCAAAAGAACAAAAACAGATTGAAAGAGACCAGAGACAAGCCGAAAGATAACAAGAGACAGGCAGAACTCGAGGCCAAGCGTCTACAGGAAGAAAAGTTAGCTGAAATGGAAAACAAGCGTCTACAGGAAGAAAAGTTAGCTGAAATGGAAAACAAGCGTCTACAGGAAGAAAAGTTAGCTGAAATGGAAAACAAGCGTCTACAGGAAGAGAGAGAGAGACACAAGTAAAGTTAGCTGAAATGGAAAACAAGCGTCTACAGGAAGAGAAAGAGACACAATTGAAACTAGAAATGACACAACTGGAACTTGAAAAGTTAAAACAAACAAATGCGGTGGAAATCGAGAAAGAGAAGATTAAGATGGAAGCGGAAATTGCACTCAGAAAACTAGAACTATCTTCGAAGGGTCAAAGTGAGGAAAGCAGAAGACCTTCGCAGTCGTCACAACGATTGAAATTGCCATACTTTACGGACCGAGACAACTTGGAATCTTATTTGTCGAGATTCGAAGCATCAGTGAAAGTGTTAGGCATCCCAGAAGGCGAGTATGCGATTAGACTGGGCGAGTATTTAACGGGTAAGGCCCTAGATACAATGTTTAATTTACCTGTGGAAGAAAGAAACAACTACACTATCTTACGTCAACGTTTGCTTAACAAAGTTCCAACTAACTGAGCATGGCTATAGAACAAAGTTTAGACACTTAGGACCAGAGACAGATCAAGATTTCACAGATTTTGTTAACACAGTAAAGAACACATTTAACAAATGGATGGAGCTTGCAGAAGTAGGGAAAGATTTTAATAAATTAGTGGATTTAATGTTAAGAGACAAGGTAGTATCTGCATGCAATACAAACTTAGTAGCTTTCTTTGAGGAACGTAAGCCAAAGGACATAGACACAATGTCACAGTTAGGGCAAAACTACATGACTGCACATCCAAACAGTTCTATTGGTAGACTAATGAGTGAGGAAATAGTCTGTGCAGCGTACACTAAACAGGACCAGAATCCAGTTATTAGACCAAGATCGAAAAGTGTGGATTCAACACATAGATGTGAGCAGCAAGAACCTCAAGAGAATGGTTTCCGTGGCAACCATGTTGGCAGAGCAGGACGGTACCCATACAAAAGGGGGAATTTCCAGAGACGTCCAAATAGTTATGCCGGATGCTGGAATTGTGGGAGCTGGAGACACAAGGCAGCACAGTGTGATGCACAACCATCCAGTGAGCCAACAAGTAACGCAAGGAAGGAGATCATCTGTTTCAAATGTGGAAAGAAGGGGCATGTCAGCCATCAATGTAGGATGAGAGAAACAGAGCACTCAAATGCAGCGCAAGTAATTGAGACGCTGAACAATGAAGATTGTAGTGGGTGCAAACCTCTTTTTGAAAAAGACGGTCAGCCAGTCTTAATATGTGGTCACACAGTTAAAGCAGGATCAGCAGTGCATGAAGGAGGAAGTCTGAAGATGCACCATGGATTTGTTAATGATAGGCCAGCGTTAACAATTAGGGATTCCGGATGTACGTCCATCGGAGTTAGAAAGAGTTTAGTGCATCCCTCGGATTATACAGGGAAAAAGATTAGATCCATAACATTTAATGGGACAGTAGAATTCTACCCATTAGCCGTGATAACAGTGAAAACACCATATATCACAGGAAGAGTGACAGCGTGTGTTCTGGACGCACCAGTGGCGGATTTGATCATAGGAAATGTAGCAGGAGTTAAAGATTGTACAGAAGAAGAAGTAGTTTATTGGGACCAGATACATAGTGTAAGTAGTAACGGGGTAGTTACTAAAAGAAAACCTAAATTAGAGAGTATAGCTGAAGAAAAAGTGGCACTTGAAGTAGACACAGAGGACAACGATAGGACAGCTGAGCAGGTGAGAATGGATCTCAAATATAGCTGTAGGGAATCCCAGAGACAAGATACTACTCTCGACAAATGTTTCCAAGGGTGTAGGAAAGTGAGACATAGACAATCAAAGAAGGGTAGATGGTGCTTCGGAAGGAAGAACAATACTCTCACTCGCCGGTTTTCAGATGACGGAACGGCATGCGGGCAAGGAGTGGTACCCTTAGCATATAGAGACCGATATACTAGAACAGCTCAGGATAGGGCATGTGCAGGGCACATAGGAGTAAGGCGGAAGCAGCATAGAGCAGGATGCCAGGTATATTGGCCAGGATTTAATAAAGAGGTCAGACTAAACAGAGACTCCAGTGTAACAGTACAATATGCAGATAGCAATGTTAACGCAGTTCAAAAGAGTGTTAACGACATCACTGAACCAGGATTAGCAAACAGATGTGTTAAAGATATAGGAAACATGAGGCATGGGTATATGAAGGGTAGACACAGCATCGACAGGAATCATAGGTGGAGGTTTGAGGCAAGAAAAGAACCACCTGATATAGGGTCGGTACACAAATAGCTTGTGTCTTTTTGAGGATGTTAATAGACCTGCAGATACACAGATATGATGTTTCCTATGATGTATTATTATTATGTGATGTATTAGTTCAGGCATTGGTACACAAGATAGAAAGTTGGTGGTATTGATGTGTAAGGAATATGGGAGTGTACTATGAGCATTTGATGTATTATTTAGTGTGGTAGCTAGAGTAAGGTGGAGCCATACTTAGGGCTACCCAGGCAATATGTCTGGGTCACATATTTGATAAGTATTAGTCTCCCAACATTTGAAAACGATGTTTTCTTTTAAGGGGGGGGGGGATAATGACATATGCCTGGGTCATTGACATTGAGATGAGTGACCTTTGTAGCAAGGACTACGAGAAAAACAACTCAACCATGAGAAATAATGGTGAGGGTGAGTGGAGACCCCAGGGTGGATGGGGAGAAAGACAGTTTTAGGCTGGGGTGTAATGTTGTTGGGAGCCCAGGGAGGGGCTACACAGCAGGGTTAAAAGACAGTGGAAAACTTTGACTGGGCAGTGGAAGCTGAGACCGACTGAGGTTCGGTTCGTGTGAAGTCAAGGGACTTCAGGCAGTTGATGTTTTAGCGCCGAGCGGATCGGTGGGCTAATACGTGGGAGTTTAGACTGACTGCGGTCAGATCTTTTGTTGTGTTGTTCTCCCAGTTGTGAAGACAGGCTTGAAACCCAGTGGGGGTTGGATAGTTAATGGAGGCCTGAACCCAGAGTGGGTTTATAGTTAGTGGAGACTAGACCCATGTGTGTGGGTGTATTGTGTGAGGTCCAGCTGTGGATAGGAGCTGGATTACCTGTCTTATGGATTTGAGATGAAGCAGGCCGTGAGAAGACAGTGATGTGTACGTGTTAAATTGTGAGGAGGATATTTATATTCTATGGATTATATTGTGTCTGGATATATAAGGATGTTCCGTTTGTCCGTGTTCTTTCTGTATTAAAGGATTATGTGCGCCAACTCAATCTTGTTTAATGACTGATGGACGTGTATTACTGGGGTGAGTTGCATTGTGAGACAGTTAGATAGCTCAATTGACACACCAGGAGCATCGTTACCTAGACAACGACCATCTCACGCACTTATCATCAAGAACATCGTGAGAGACGGGTTCTAAGAATATCTTGGATAACGAAAAGAACAAATGCATCCATACTTCAAGAGCTGAATATTGAAGATGGTTGGCTATTAAAGACGATAAAACAAAGATAATTTTAATATATTGGTGACTTAAAACGTGACGAAAGTTTGGAGAGAACATTAATGGAGGGGTATATGCCTGGGAAGAGAAGGAGAGGGAGGCCATAGAGAAGATGAGTGCAGGATGTGGCGGATGATCTCCAGATAGGTGTATCGTACTGGGGACATCTTGCTTATGATCAGGAGGTTTTCTGGAAGGTTGTTATGGGAGCGAGGTTCTGCAAAGGACATGCTACTGAATGAATGAATGAATGAATGAATGAATATGGTTTATATGACTTGTCGCAAAGCTTATATGACTTGTCACTAAGCTGTCCCGTGCCTGAATGAAGGGCTCTTTTTTTTCCCCGATTCGGAACGACAACTCTGGTCGTGAGCTTTCCCCTTGCTAACCTGAGTTTTTTTTTCTCACTAGAGCCCACTGGCACGTATTTATGTCTGGCTATAGTCTCTTTCAGTCTCCCTGGCGAAGGGATTTAGCGTCTTTCTACGTAATCCCGTATATCCACGTAGGGGAACACAGCTGCGCGAGATTCGGTAGCGGATCGCGTCGCGTTGGTTACTTACGGGGGTATGTGAGCCGGTCGCTCAGAAAGCAATGGCAAACTACTGAGCGTAATGTTGCCAAGACATCAACAACAGCGGTGAAATGCCGATGTTGACAGCGATATCCTGTAAATAGGATATGCGAAAAAAAAAATAAGTCTCTTTCAATTGAACTGTTGTGTAACTGTCTTTAGCTCTTTATGTCTCGTCTGTTTCAATCGAACTGTTGCGTAACTGTCTTTAAGCTCGTCTGTATTAGGCTTTATCATTGATAGAAACATAACCTTTAATTCCCATGTTCAAGCTCTCGTTAAACAAACAGCGAAAAAAGTCTACCAACTCGCCAAAATTAAAAACTTCCTTGATGAAGATGCAAGGAAGATATTCTATACTTCTCACATACAGACATATTTTGACTACTGCTCTACAATCTGAGACGGTTGTTCCAATTCAATCACCAAGCGACTTTATACACTCCAGAAACGGGCTGTGAGTTATATATTATTATAAGAATTTATAGTAAACACGTAACTGATAATCCTAACCTACACAAACGTCTTCAGTTACTACCACGCCGCAAACGTCTACTTTTTAACAAAGCCAAACTAATTCACAAAATCCTACATCGGAATAACCCAAATTACCTTTGGCTATTGTGTAAATATAATGCAAGGCACATTAAACGACTAAATATATTACAAATTCCGAAGTCCAGGATAGGCATATACAAAACAAGCTTAGCGTATTCCACAGCTCAGCTATGGAACAATCTTCCACAAGAAATCAAAGACATCACCAATCCCTACACATTTAATCGCAAATTATTCGAACACTATTTCAGCACAGATGACCTTTCCCCTTAATAATAATACAATTAGTAATAAGAATAATAACAATAATAAATCCCCAGTATAAAAGTCAGTCCCCTTTTGGTAGACAGTATGTTTCCCATAGCTAAGAACAACTGCCAGATCATTCATTAAATTTAGTGAGTCATGTAGTAGCGTTTTTTTTTTTTTTGAGCATTTCTTCCAAGGATTTATAATGCATATCATTTATATTGTTGTTGTTCTCATGCACAGTTCTCAGCGACTGCACTAGCCAGGCGGCCTTAATTTCTCAGGCTCAAAGACCCCTCTGCCATATACCGCAAGGTACTATACTGGCAGTAAGTGACAGTTGACAGTTTGACAGTTCTCGGTTAGCCTCGAATGATGTGTGAATGAAATAATGTTTGAAAGAGAGTGATAGAAGGGCAGAATGATAGGCGGGCCTGCAGGCCCAATTCTTAACCCTTTGAAAATATAGTTTGTTCGTTCGTTCGTTCGTTTGTCTTTCAGTCATTACTTAACTCTGTCTAATTACCTGATAGACAGGAAAACAGCAGTACTAGCAACTTTCCCAGCAGCAGCCGCCGCAGTAACAGCAGCAGCAGCAGCAGCCGAAGAAGAAGAAGAAGAAGAAGAAGAAGAAGAAGAAGAAGAAGAAGAAGAAGAAGAAGAAGAAGAAGAAGAAGAAGAAGGAGGATGAGGAGGAGGAGGAGGAGGAGGAGGGGAAGAGGAGGAAAAGGAGGAGAATTATAAGAACATCAGCAACAACAAAAACAACTTCCAAGGACAGCAACAAAGTGTCGGAGAAACAAAGACACCCACAGATAGAAGAATTACCTTTTGTATAAGACCATTATAGTAATTAAACTCTGAAGGTCCTGCAAATAGTCCATGCATAAAGACGACATGCTTGTATCCCTCCGCTAAAGGTATAACAGTCACTATGGCAACAACACCACAGACAGCGAGCAATGATAAATATCTTCTGCCAGTTGCCGCCATCACGGGGCCCTCTACCGACCACGGGACTCCACAGAGTTATGGTATCAATTTGCGAGCACACGGAATTAAAACTTGACTTTAAGACAGTTACAAGGAAGTGATGAAGTCTTCTTCAAATGCAGATTATTAATTAAAATATAATTAAAACCAAGAACTTGTAACACCGTATAATTTTCTTCTTCTTCTACTCTTTGTTAATCAGGTAGTCAAATATGCCGTTCTCCCTGGCGAAGAGATTTACGGCTTTCGCCGTAACCCCGTATATTCTCGTGAGAATAAGATTATTCTCGTGAGTAAAGCAGCAGGGAAGTGCATGGGCATTTACAGCCCGTTCAGCGGGCCGAACCGTTCAAGAATCCAGTGGTGCCCACTCTATGACCACGAGCAGCATGACGATGGAGGTGATGGCAGTTACACAGGCTTTCCTATGGCTGGAATCACAGCATTATATCAACGTGTGTGTACTAAGTGATTCAATGAGCATGATTCAGAAGGTCGAAGCTGGATCTGTACAGTAGGACAGTGGACTGAGTCGCTGAGGAAGTCTGTTGTCCGTAAAGTCGCCTTCATCTTTGTCCCGGGACATGCGGAAGTCGAGGGAAATGAAAGAGCTGATAAACTGGCTGGCTCTGCACCCCCTGCAGATGGCCAGTCCATGGATCGTGCCGATGTAATTAACGTCCTTAAAGATATGCCGAGATCAGAAGACTTTGACGTCAGTGAATCCACATCGCTGTCCAGGATGAAAGACTTGGGAGTAAGAATCGGCACGGCCAAGCGCGAGAGGTACATCGGGAAAACGGCGCCTCGTCAACCAACACAGAACTGGCACTATTAGCCACCGGACACTGATGCATATGCTGGGGGGGGGGGGGGGGGGGGAGGATCTGAGCACCTATGGACCTGTCCGGAGTGCAATGAAGATACCCCAACTGATAACTGATTCTCGTGAGTAACGCAGCTGCGCCCGAACCTGCAGCGGTTCGAGCCGCGCTGGTAACTTACGGGAGTATGTGAGCTGGCCGCTCAGAAAGCAGTGGTAAACTACTGAGCGTAATATTGCCTAGTACATCAACAGCAGCTTTAAAATGCTGATGTTGACTGCAACGTCCTGTAAGGGATATGCAACATTAAAAATAAAGTCTGCTGCCTTTTCTATCAGATTTTCATATTGAGTATTTACGAGTACCACCGATAGATTGGCCTTGAAAAATGAGAGTCTAATGGTACCTCAATTATCCTGTGTGTCAATTCTAAGCGGAGCTATTCACAAATGAGTGTCGGTAAATCCGTATATAAAAATTAAGGTGATTTCCCTAATTTCCGGTCCATCGAGATTCTCTCAAACGAGTCACAGGCGGATGTGAAATCTGACTTCATCACTATGTTCCGTCATGTTAAATGAAAAAATAAATAGTAGGCCTACAAGTATACAAATAAATTATTAACAATCTTTAAACTTGTAGTTTCTTTGACTTTAGTAGTTCAAATTGCACGTTATGAGCTGGTCCGATCGGTATTCGTGTCGCCGCCATCTTGGCTTTCCATTCACAAAATATTTGTTATACCACAGGTGGATGACGATTGGCGATTGAAACTCTCCAAATATATGTACAGAATGGAGCATACTCAAAGTTCCAGCTAAAATAAAGACAGATAATTTATATAAGCTCTAGAAAGTAAATTTACTATCCATATGTCAAATAAAGGTATTTATTTAAAAGCCAAGATAATTTCAACCAATCGCTATGCATAGAATATTAGACTTACCTATCCTGCAGACACTTCTGTCACTGAGTAAGGGGTTTGAGCTGCTAACAGTATCAAGAGCCAGCTTGAAAGGTTGGAGTGTGCCATATGATGGGCACACACCAAAGAAGATTACAGAAAAGGAGAAAAGGGATTTCCATAAGTACACCAAAGTGGATGGTCAACAAGAAAACCAAGGGAAACCTGAAACGTCATAGGACAACAAATAAACAGACGTTGTGAGACTACGACACCAAGCGGTTGTGTTTTCTGAAGGCTCTGTATAAAAGGGCATAATATCTGGACGCGATGATTGCGAAGATCGGCAAGTGAGCGACAGGAGAGGAATATGTTGACGAGGATCCAACAATGAAAGAACCGTGCGAGGAAAACCTAGGCGATTTATGAAACGACTGAACCGTGGGATGAAAGACTGAGCTTCAAGGTGAACGGAGTAGAATAGGGAGCTTATTCATAGATATGTAAGTAGACGCCGACCCTGTCTGAAGGGCAGTCTATATTCTGGAATAGCTTTATCCCGTTGTTTCTGCAGCGCATTAATAAATGGCTAAAAACGTTCTCCCGATTGCCGTCAGTTATTTCATGTTCTTCAAGTTCAGGTGAGAAATGTTTCGTATTATCAGTTTACGAGTTATAGGCACTTCGATTTGTGGATTTTCCTTTATAGTTATTGCGGGAAGACACATCGAGGCAAAGTGCATACAGAATGCTACCATGCAGTTAATCCTGGTGTGCACAAAGACACACCAATTATATGCATGATGCATATCCTGGCGCTACCAACAATGACGGACAGACATAGGGTCCTTCGGGTCATATGGCACCTGAGAGTGGCCGCAGACAGGGATCACCCGCTGCATGTAGCAATGGATATGGTCAAGGGTCATAGACTAAGACGAGGCAGGTCCTGGATGGCACAGACAGAACTTTCTATACGCCAGGTGTGTGATTTAGAGACCATCAATCGTGGAAGAGAGTGGGTGGAAGTCCGGATGACATGACGGACTGGCATAATGTAATAATAACACTGGTCGTGAGTGCAGAGAATGGGCAGCGGGCCGCACGAGTTTGAAGTACAACAGCTGATCCAGAGCAACACACATCAAGGTGATATAGTCATCTACACCGATGGATCAGTGGTGAGAAACAGACGTAGTGGCTGGGGCTTTATTGCAAAGGCTAATGGGCGAGTCTTGAAAAAGGAGAGTCTGGCATATGAGACTGCGACCTCCAGGAGGTGGAGGCAGTAACAGCGGCATTCCGGTGGCTAGAGGAGACCACTGTAACACACGTTGTATTCATTACGGATTCAAAGAGTATGCTTAGTAAGGTGGAGAAAGGAATGTTTCGTGTGGAATGGCTCTCGGCGCTTCAGAGGTCACATATTGTGGAGTTTGTATGGATATTTTGCCCTGGACATGCGGGTGTACGGGGGAATGAACAGGCTGATAGGCTAGCTGGGAATGCACCTCTTGGTGGTTTGCCTAAGGACAAGGGGGACGTGGTCATGAGCTTGTGGGGCCAGGTGGAAAAGGCGGAGGAACAGATTGAGAACTCATATGTGGAAAGAATGAGATTGAGGGGGATCGGCAGGGGTTCTGAAGAATCTCAAAACTGAGAGGGAAGGACCAGGAGAACTTTTAATCAGATAGCGGTGGGACGATTAGTAGTATGACTCTTCGCTGGCGTTGAACGAGGGGACTGAGCACGTATGGGAATGTCCTGAGTGCAGTGATGTCGGTTCTTAACCTAACTCAACTCCCGCATGAAACTAAGATGGCGTCGTATGTCACGCCCGTGATATTGATATGAATGAGAGTCTCTACAGCAGCCATTGTTTGCGACACAATGGATCATTGCGGGGTGGCGCTCGGTATATCACCTCCGGTTAAGTTTGGGTCGCGCACGATCAAATGCCCTAGAATACTTACTTTCTCTTGCCTGAAAGGAGGGCGACGATAACCAACCCGACACCACACTTTCTGCAGCGGCCTCCGGCGAAGGAGCGCATTGGAGTGTACACGTCATATGTCTGTCTTGGGGAGGAAATGCAAGCTAAGACTAAATATCAGACAGACAGACAGAACAGCCAGCCAGCAGCACCAGCCGCCAGCCAGCCAGCCAGCAGCAGCAGCAGCAGCCAGATAGGACAGACAGACAGGAACAGACGACAGACGGACAGAAGTGTTGGATGCAGCCAGAGAGACAGGCAAGGCAACTACCGAACGTAAAAATTAAAAAGTGCCAGGAATCATGAACAGCATCCCACACACACAATAAAAAAGAAAGAAAAACAAATGCAGGGGTTGACTTCTACGTCCGTAAAAGATATGTAGCTGACTTTTAACTTTTAAGTTTGCCATTGCTTTCTGAACGGGTAAATCCGCGTTGAAGTGAAAACTGACTCTTGTATGAAGCGATTCCGCTACCTCGTCATCAGCGCGCCGGAAGTTTAAGAGCTACAGTGCTCATATCCATTCGGCTGCGCCGAAATCTAACAACCTCTATAACTCCCTGTGGGTGATTGTGAAGGCACAGTTAAAGGGATGCAACTCTATATCTCCATGTAAATTAGTTAGTTAGTTAGTTAGTTAGTTAGTTAGTTAGTTAGTTAGTTAGTTAGTCGAGGTTCCAACTTCACGACAACGGGTCGTCCCCATTATGCTCCATTCCCGTGCCAGCGAATATCATACAAAATTACACTGTGCATAATGCCGCCATCAGTAATGCCAACACAAAATTCATCCACACTTGCTACAGTTCATCGTCGATGGACTAAGGACTCGGCAGTCACCAGAAATACCTCATTGACCCGGGTTTTCTCACATGGCTCGGTCTCTTTACCGCAGGGCGACCCGCCGAAAGTGTCGCACAAAGCACGAACTCCGCAGCTTCAGCGCCGACTCCCAGGAGTCTCCCGAAAATGCACTCGTGAACCGAAAGGGCAAAACAGTCAATTCAGCAACTGCCGGTTAGCCATTGTTCCGAACATGCAGGTCACTGTACAGGACAGATGTAAAAGCATTCCACACGAATTTCACAGCTCACGGTGTCGCCCACGCACTCACTCAGCAGCAGAGCGAAGGAACCAGGTACTACCAGTCCAACATGAGGAAAATGCGATTGCAAACCGCAGCCACAAGCATAAACACGCCACAGGCCCCAACGGTTCAATGCCTAACCGCCATGCTGGCGACCGGAAGTCCTGGCACAGTTTACAGGGATGCAACTCTATAAAAAAAAAATTGTGTTGCGTATCCCTACGGGACGTTGCAGTCAACACCAGCATTTTCAGCAGCTGTTTGATGTACTAGGCAAGTGTACGTTCAGTAGTTTGCCATTGCTTTCTGAACGACGCACCTATACCTTTTTCGAAAAATCCAGCATCGCCGTGGTTACAAACTCTATATCTCCATGTATATGATTGTGAAGGCACAGATAAAGATATACAACCTCTACATCTCCATGTAATTAATTGTGAAGGAACAGATAAAGGGATACAACTTCTTATTGAATTATCTTATTGTATTTTCCGTGTGATTCCCCGCAATTCAATCTCGTAACATTTTTTTCTTTTTTTTTCATATCCTTTACAGGACATCGCTGTCAACATCAGCATCTTTCAGCTGATTGTTGATTTCTTGGCAAGATTACGCTCAGTAGTTTGCCATTGCTTTCTGAGCGACCGGCTCACATACTCCGTAAGTTACCGACGCGATTCGAACCACTGCTGATTCTCACGGTCGTCACGTTACTTACGAGAGTATACGAGATTACGGAGAAAAGTGGCTAACCTCTAGGCCAGGAAGCCGGCAATCTCGTAACTAGATCGACATCTAAATACTCAAAGGTAGTCTGTACATGTGCTACTACTTCTAATAGCACTGGACTGGTGAGTTTAAAAAACAAAATAATGGAACGAGAGATGAGACAAAATGAGAGAGGGAGCGAGGAAGAGAAAGAGAGAGAGTGAGAGAGAGAGAGAGAGAGAGAGAGAGAGAGAGAGAGAGAGAGAGAGAGAGAGAAATCATACACATTCAGAGAGAAAGAGAGCGAGAGAGAGAGAGAGACAGAGAGAGAGAGGGCCAGATAAATTATACACATTCAGAGAGAGAGAGAGCGAGAGAGAGAGAGAGGGGGGGGGGAGGGAGGGAGAAAGAGAGAAAGAGAAAGTTGGATAGTTAGATAGTAGACAGACAGACAGACAGACAGACAGACAGACAGACAGACAGATAGATAGATAGATAGATAGATAGATAGATAGATAGATAGATAGATAGATAGATAGATAGATAGATAGATAGATAGACGGACGGACAGACAGATGGACGGATGGATAGATGGACAGACAGACAGACAGATAGATAGATAGAAAGATAGATATATAGATAGATAGATAGATAGATAGATAGATAGATAGATAGATAGATAGATAGATAGATAGATAGATAGATAGATAGATAGATAGATAGATAGACAGACAGGCAGACAGACAGACAGACAGACAGACAGACAGATAGATAGACAGACAGACAGACAGACAGACAGACAGACAGACAGACAGACAGACAGACAGACAGACAGACAGATAGATAGATAGATAGATAGATAGATAGATAGATAGATAGATAGATAGATAGATAGATAGATAGATATAGGACAGGGGGAGGGTGTGATGTATGTACATGCATACTTTGAAATGTATATATTTTTGTGTTCATATTTATTCAGTAATCCTCTATGTGTGCTAATCAGTACACATGAACTTGTGAGCCTCTCCGTGTCCTTTGCAAGTCGAGTCGTGTTTATAATTCCCCCCCCCCCAACTAAAGACCTTCTCCCCCCCCCCCCCCCCCAAACAAAAAAAAAGCCTTGCGAGACTTGTACTCGAACAATTTCTTATGCCCATTCAATATTTCCCATGTCCCCGCCTATAAAATTTTCATGTTTCTTTGTATCAATATGAAAAAAAATAGACAACACACAAGGGCCCGACAACAAAAACGGCAAAATAAACAAACAACTTTGCAGCTTTGCCCGCTGAACAAATGTACACACGTAACGTGTCCAGATTGAGTCATATGAGATTATTCTCAACGTCCTCATTGGCTAAATATTTAGCATGACTAGTTGTAAAATCTGGACACTCTCTTGCGTCTCAATAGCGGCTTGTGGTTTCTGTTTCAGCTATATTCCCCAAAAATAGGGCATTCAAATATAAATAGGAGTTTGGGGCTTTCGTGGAGGGAATTCACGAAATTATGAGGCGGTGGGAAGAAATGTTAAGAGAATGTTTATGCAAAATAAGGTGATGGTTAACCAGAAGTGTCCCGCACTGAGATTACCACCATCGTGTGTCCTGCGCATGCGTTCATGGTAGGCCGAGAGAAGGATCGTGCTGCATGGGCATCACGTTGTCTCTACAATTCAGCCCAGGTTTTGTTATATGACAGGTATTACTCTAACCATGGGTTGTAGATATTATTCCTTTTTGTATTTTAAAGCTCAATGCAACAAACGATTGTTAGTTACGATGTTTATTGGGATTTCACATTCAGACCCTAGGTAAAAATCCAAACCAAAATGAATTTCCTAAATTATATGAGAATCAATAAGTGAAACGTGTATTGGTTATATATATATATATATATATATATATATATATATATATATATATATATATGATGATAAGCAAGTCCGTGACGCGACCGGCGTAGGCGTCATGACTCCCCCACAGACTCGGTCTTTGGTTTCATTTTCTCTACCCGTAGATTCCCCATGCACCGCTATCTCCATCCAGCATCATTTCTTCTTGTGTCTGCTCTGCCTCGCTCCTACGATCTTCCAGTTGTCACAGTGTCCTCCATGCCTCTCTCTCATCACATGACCAAAAACAGTTGTGTGCCCTTGCTATTGTGTAATAATGTTATAGTTCATTAGCTCTTTCAGGCAGTCGTTGTAGTACTCTGGGCAGTCATGAATCGCAACATTCGTCTAAGAACCACATCTCTGGTGCTCCATCTCTTTCCTGATGTGTGCATTATATCCGAAGACTCACAGCATACAGCCAAAAACAGTGTCTATATAGCACCCAAGCACTCTTCTTACATTCATGATATTTGACTTATTGCATAAATATGCGTCAGTTTCCCTGAAAGCAGCCTTTGCTTGCCCTATTCTGCAGTTAATCTCTGTTGTTCATCTTCCTTCCGATGTAATAAATGTCCCTAGGTATTTAAAACTATCCACTATTTATTTATATATACATACAGACGGTGAGAGATAATATAGAGCAGACATACAAGCAATGGAATCACGACTGGCACGAAGAAGGTCAACCAGAGGACGATGGGGAGACGGAATTGTATCGGCAGCAAAGACCTCAGGGCTCGGAACGCTGGAAGAAGAAGAGGAAAAGATACAGATATAGACATTTACTGGAATCGACGGGGAGGAAGGAGGGGGGGGATGAACCGTGAGGCCTTCACATATCTAGTCAAAAAAATAGGGCTGAAGTGCTGAGCGACTAGTTTGCTTCCTTGGCATCTTTCCCCCTCAGACAACCCTGAAACTGAGCATGTTACAGTGTGACACTGCTGAATCAACCCAGGGTTTACCTGATCCGGAAAGAACCCTGGCATGCTGGCGTTAAACGCGGACCTTTGTTTGTTTGGTAAGCGAGCGCACAAACCACAACGGCCTCTGTCACATACACGGCTTGTTTATTTAATGATCGTGAAGGCTGAGAGTCCCTGTTAGTCGGATCTGCGGACGCCATAACTGTTCTGCGCTAACCCCCCCAGCAACACAGAAGACAGCATGCACACTGCACACATACATCAGTGTACACACATGAACAATACGCTACATCGATCGCTAAGCATATACATTTAATTGGGATGACCTAGTTGCGTCTGGGACACAGCTTCATCGACCCACTCGCAAACCTCGTACAGGAAGAACTCGTCGGGTGCTCGGCCCAGCGTAGGCTAGATCGATGGGTTAATTCTATTGAAGACGGGGACAAAGCAGATGTAATCCGTGCAATGTTCCTGGTGACTCCGCCTCGTAGTGAATTATTCTCCACCCCATTTGGCAGAGGCGTATACAGCTGGGAGGTCTGTAGTTTACGTTGGTTCGTATTTTAGGTATTGCGCCGGGTTTATTCTGTCCTTGTGCTCGAATGGAAATATGGTGTTGGTTCCATCTTTTTTTATCAGACCACACTCGGGACCGGACTGCTGGACTAAAATGTTGACCTGTCGTCCTTGACTTGGGGACGTAAACTATAAGTACCTTCCTGATGGTGAGGGACACTGTTAAAAGGGAAAGCTAACCCAAACGCAAAATTCAGTCCATCAATACCATAAATAATGTGTATGGGCCACGTTTGCGTTCAAAGTGAGCGAGCTCGAAAGAAAAAAAAAAATTCACGTTTGGAAGACGTGTACAACTATTTGGTGACACGATGTCCAGGAGAAGCGGAACATCAGCAATACGCAATGGCAAAGAAAATATACTATACCAAATAAATTGACTAAGTACCCTTGTGTTGCACAACGTTTCATAACCATCATCATCCTGTGCCTTGCTGGCTGGAGTGGGCGATCATGCCTCTCCACAAATTGCGATCCCCGACGGCATGCATTAATTAATGTGTTGACACCCTTCTGAACCATGAAACAAGACTGTCAAGAATATTCTCACTCAGTCTTCCTCTATCTCTCTTTCCACAAATCTTTCCGGTTGTCACAACATGTTACAGTCTTCTCATAATGTGGTGACAATTGATGACTGATTCTGTCTCATTTTTGTGATAAGTTGTCTTTGCGACTTAGCTTCGCTCAAACTAACTCAAGTGTAGAACTCCATTGAACGTTTCTAATGAGACTTCACGAGTGAAATGATAAACAACACAATAAAAAGTGTCTAGAAGAGAGGTGTTATCACCCCAGCCAGTTGGCCAGGCACTTGAAAAAGCAGACATGAGACACAACAGATGCAGCCTGGCAACTGAAGTCCTAATAAAAACACAAAATATGACTAAGAATATGACAAATTGGAAAGTGCAGACGGAGGCGCACGTTTACACCCAAGTCTGTATCAACGAAATAACTCTTTCGCCATGGAAATGGTATACTAACTTTTGTTTCAGAGGCCATGATAGAAGATACTGTAGATGTATGTCATTTGTCAAGCCCCCGTATTCTTTCTTTACCTTAGTCTGTTTCTGTCTCAGTTCAATGCAGACGCGTCTATCGTCACGTATTCTTTCTTTACCTTAGTCTGTTCCTGTCTCAGTTCATGCAGACGCGTCTATCATCATGTATTCTTTCTTTACCTTAGTCTCTGTCTCAGTTCAATGCAGACGCGTCTATCATCATGTATTCTTTCTTTACCTTAGTCTCTGTCTCAGTTCAATGCAGACACATCTATCACCACGTATTCAGTCTTTACCCTAGTCTGTTTCTGTCTCAGTTCAATGCAGACGCATCTATCATCACTAGAGTGGGTGGTTCATGAACATATATTATGTATTTCAGTTGTCAGATAACATTTCTATGTTCTGGTAGCCATCTCCCGCTTAATCTTGTCTTTGGATACATAATTTAGAGGCAACGTCCAACTACAACAGATGTATGTCATTTGTCAAGCCACGTATTTGCGCGTTACCTTAGTCTGCTCCTGTCTCAGTTCAATGCACACATCATCATCAGGAGGGTGGGTGATTCATGAACAGAGATTATGACCTAAAGTTGACAAGGTATCTTAGCGACAATTTATTTGTTTCCAGAAACA
The DNA here is from genome assembly GCA_014155875.1 of Cepaea nemoralis. Taxonomy (NCBI): domain Eukaryota; kingdom Metazoa; phylum Mollusca; class Gastropoda; order Stylommatophora; family Helicidae; genus Cepaea; species Cepaea nemoralis. The sequence goes on along the minus strand of JACEFZ010017920.1, from coordinate 399,793 downwards.
TCTGTGTCTAACATTCTAAATATTTGTTTATCTTTCCTACTTCCACCCTTTTCAAACCGCATTCTGTCGCTGTCTGGCCCCACCATGAACTGCCATCATGGCGCCACAGTGGTGAGGCTCATGCACCCGACAAGAACGTTTCACCCATTCAAGGACATAGGCCACCTGTCGACGCGCTCATTTTAGCAGCGTCTCGCATTACCTTGTTGTGCCCCCAAAATCCCCCGTTTTTATGTGTCTTTTCGAGCGCCCAGTGAAAGGAAGTTACCGAAACCATATAAAAGTGATCCGGGAAAACTGTCTGACGAGGAATATTATCTCGCCCCGCCCACTTCGCTTCAAAACGCCAACTAGCATCGCTCTCGTTACAGCCTCGTGCTAGACGAAATGCTTGGGCAATCGAGCGAGACCTGGCTTTCATATATCCCGTATCTTTTAACGTTTTTTTGTTTTTGTTTTCAGGGCGGGAGGAGGTGGCGCTGTTGTGCGTCATCTCTTAAACAACAGTTTGTTATAGCGTCAGTGACTCCATATCTTGTGGCGTTTTCATATATAATTATTCCTCTATTGAAATATTATTGTTGGGAGAGGCAGCATCGTGTAGCCGTTGTCTCATAGAGTTGTATTAGGACATTCTACCTGTCTTTCAACAATATGTGACTAATTCTCAGTAAATGCGACGTAGCTTAACTGATTAATATTCCGCAAAATGTGACCTCCCATTCGGACAGAAGAACGATACATGGCCATACTAGAGTAATCGTGTCATTTGTTTCATTTCGTGTCATCTTCCGCAATTTCAATCCTCAGTGAACGGAAATTTATATTATAATAATTGTTCATTTGATTGCGTTTGCTTCAAACCTACTGCTTGTTTAACACTGAATCAATTAATAACGTGGACGCGCTATCATGATACATCAAATTCACTAGAACCATCATTAAACATCAAGTTCACAGGATGTTTGTGTCCGTTTCTAATAGTTGTGTTGTTTGCGTTGAAATGAGGATACTACTTCATAACACGGAGGCATATCACCACATTCGGATGGAGACCGCTTGACGTGGAGGGGCGTTATCGCCAACACCGGTTGATGATGACAGCTCCGTGGATTTTACTAAAAGAGAATCGTGAGTAATCTAATATTTTCTTACTGTCGGTCCTGAAGTCATGGGTTCGAGTTGACGTGGAGTTTTAATAAAGACCCGGGCTGACAGACCGATCTAGTTTACAACGAGTACCAGGAACTGTTTTAGTAAGTTAAGGTGGCTGGCGTGATATCGAGTGCCGAACAGTTTACGCAAACATGGGGTTAGCACCATTTGTCAAGGCACCTTAAAGTGTGTGAAACGGGTCCTGAACATATTGAAGCTAATATTTTAACATCATTGGCAGGTAACATAGAGGTTAACACACCCAATCCTAGACACTTGTTACATTCTCCTCTCTGCTCCTCCTCTCTCCTCTTCCCTCTCTCTCTCTCTCTCCTGCGTCTCTCTCCTTCTCTCTCTGTGTTTCTCTCTCCCTTTTACTCTATCCACTCTTATCTCGCTGTGTTTCTCTCTCCTTTTCTCTCTCTCTCTCCTCTCCCTCTATCTGTGTTTCTCTCTCCTATTTATCTCTCTCACTCTTTATCTCTGGTTTCTCTCTCCTCTCTCTCTCTCTCTATCTCTCTACTCTCTCTCTCTGATTCTCTCGCCCTCTTATATTCTGTCTTCTGTCTTCTGTCTGTCTGTCTGTCTGTCTCTGCTCTCTCTCTGTTTCTCTCTCCCTCCTTTATATCTTGTCCTGTCGTCTGTCTGTCGTCTCTCGCTCTCTCTCTCTTCTCTCGTCATCATCCTCTCTCTCTATCCTCTCTCTCTCCTCGTCTCGCTCGCTCCTCTCTCATTCTTCGGTTATTAATTACGTCGCATTTCCCAGACAGATGTTAGTAAAACCCCTTGTGCTCAGACAGTTGTTACTAAAGCATTTGTATACCGACAATTTTTACTGAAAAATTTTGCGTCAAAGACAATTATCACTAAGCCTCTTGTGTCTCAGACAGTTGTTACTGACACCACTTATGTCTCAGACAGTTGTAACTGAAACCACTTGTGTCTCAGACAGTTGTTACTGGAACCACTTGTGTCATAGACAGTTGTTACTCAAACCACTTGTGTCTCAGACAGTTGTTATTGAAACAACTTGTGTCTCAGACAGTTGTTACTGACACCATTTATGTCACAGACAGCTGTTACTGAAACCATTTGTGTCTCAGACAGTTGTTACTGAATCACCTTGTATATCCGACAATTTTTACTGATAAACTTTGCGTCAAAGACAATTATTACTTAAACCACTTGTGTCTCCGACAGTTGTTACTGACCCACTTATGTCTCAGATATTTGTTATTGAAACAACTTGTGTCTCAAACAGCTGTTACTGAAACAACTTGTGTCTCAGACAGTTGTTACTGAAACAACTTGTGTCTTAGACAGTTGTTACTGACACTACTTATGTCTCAGATAGTTGTTATTAAAACAACTTGTGTCTCAGACATTTGTTAAAAAACTTGTGTCTCAGACAGTTGTTACTGAATCATCTTGTATATCCGGCAATTTTTACTGAAACATTTTGCGTCAAAGACAATTATTACTTAAACCACTTGTGTCTCAGACAGTTGTTACTGACACCACTTATGTCTCAGATAGTTGTTATTGAACCAACTTGTGTTTCAGACAGTTATTACTGAAACAACTTGTGTCTCAGACAGTTGTTACTGAAACCATCTGTGTCTCAGACAATTGTTACTGAAACCAATTACGTCTAGGACAATTATTACGGAAACCACTTGTGTCTCAGACAGTTGTTACGGAAACCACTTGTGTCTCAGACAGTTGTTATGGAAACCATTGTGTCTCAGACAGTTGTTACGGAACCATCCTGTGTATCCGACAATTGTTACTGAACCTCTTTGTGCCTGAGACGATTATTATTTCAACTCTTACCCAACCCACACTTCCCCACACACACTTCCGCACACACTCTTCCCACCACACTCCCAACCACACTCCTCACCCCACATTCCCCCACACTTCCCACCACCTTCCCACCACATCCCCACCCACACCTCCCCTCCCACATTTCCCCACCTAATCTCCCCACCACACTTCCTCACACACTCCTCCCTCCCACACTTCCATTGCTGGAAAGTACCTGGTGTCTACACGCCAACATAGCCTAAAGAATATGAGCGCTCGCTTTTAAACTCCCGTTGCACTGACGGTAGGGTGCACGGTTCAGCGCCTAGACCGGCATTAAGTTGGATTTGATCGTTGATTTCTCCTTCAGATCTGAGGTTGAACGCATCGTCCTGCAAAAGACATCCAAGGGGGAAAAAGATTAAGCAACATTATATTCAAAAACAATATAAACAATACAGACTATATTTTTAATGACTGTGCATTGTTTGAAAATATTGTCGGTCCAAGTTTTGTATCTACCTATTATGTTGCATGAACTTTACAGAGGGTGAATGCAAAACTTAGACCACAAATATTTTCAAACACTGCAGTCATTAAAAATACAACCTAAGATAGTTATGAAAAGTTTGTGAGGTATGAAGTAGAAAATAAACAGCAGTTGAAGTGGTTGGGTGGTGTTGGTTGATTTTATTATTGCTTTTCAGGATGAGATCACTTACCATCTTCACATGTAAAGTCGGCGACATTGGATTTCCAGCATTTTCTGCACTTCTGAAAGATCGGTTCGTTTATCTATCTATTCCACCTTTTTTATTTTGCTTGCCTGCTTCTGAAGCCGAGCGTAGTGCACACACGTGTTGCTCCTACTGCCAGTGCACTTATGTTTGCGTGACGGTTAGCTTTCCCTATTACCAGTATCCCACAAACCCAATCCGACTTCTCAGGTACTTGTAATTTACGTCCCCACGTCAAGGACGAGGCGTCACCATTTTAGTTCAACTGATAAGTGTAGGGGTTGAACCCGGTACCCCAGCATAAGTGTACCGGAAATTTAAGAACGAGCGCTCTTATCCTTTCCATCCATCTATTACTGATATGCATCAAATCAAATCGGTGTCTTCCGCTATTTTAAGACACTGGCTCCGGTTGATCCCCACAAGTGGGAGGAGATTTGTCTGACTATTTCGGATATGAGAGTAGACCCAGCCTCTGAAGTGGGTTCCAGGTGATGTTTTAAATGTTCCGGGAATTGTCGGAGAAGGAAACTCAGCGAAAAAGTGAACTCGCCAGCAAACCTCGTTTGATAATTTAGAGGAATATGTGGAGAAGTCGCTGGCCTTAGGGATACTATTAATCCCAAATGATAACAAACACAATTACATGCGCCACTGTTGTAATAACAGGTTGTATAATATGTGGAGAAGTCGCTCGCATTAGAAACTGCTACTGAATCCCAAATGATAACAAACACGTTTAAATGCACACATGTTGCACCAAACATGTTGAAGAATATGTGGAGACGTCGCCAGGTTTAGCATTGCTATTGCATCCCAAATGATAACAAACACAACTGTTGTAATAACCGCTATATTAACACTGGGAAGCCCGGTAGCGTAGCGACTAGACGCTCGCCTGCCGTAGAGATGGTCGTGGGTTCGATCCGTATCAGAGCGGTTTGGAATTTCAGAAATTAACATGAGCTCCCCAGGTCGGCTCAGTCTAAAATGGACACCAGGAAATGTATTGGGAAGGGAATGCGGCCGGCGTGATACCCACCACAGCAGCCATTGAGTGCAGTCTGGGTTGTCCAAATATGGGTCTAGTTTCATGTGCTTAATGCGCCCGACAAAGAACATTAAATGTGTTTACAGAGGAGATTTCATAGCACTGGGGGTTGTGTGGAAGTCACAACATTATTTTGGGTTTTATTTTATTGTCAACAAATAAAAAAACTGTCACGTGATTGATAGGGACAATGCGTTTCGTGTGTTGTTTAACACACACAATGGTCGTATGCTAAAGCTGGCAGCAAGCAATCGCCATTAATTTACAGAAGACAATTTTGTGCAAAAAGAAAGAAACAATAGTCAGTTTAAAATTACTGTGGTAGACAATTGGAATTGCCGTGTGATTATATGTGCTGAATATTGGCGAGGAGTGGGTGCGAGTGCCAACATATTTCTGCACATCCTTTTCAGTTTGCATCCAACTAGATAGAAAATGCAGACAAGAAAATCCGGCTGCTGTTGAGGCTGAAGTACAAGCGTTGATTTTAGAGAATTCGCTAGACGGTGATGCGGTCATCTACACAGATGGGTCGGTCGTCCCATTTGCTGAGGAGGGGATCCGAGCTCTTATGGACTGAATGGTTCGATGAGCAATGAGGATAATCTGTCGACTAACTAACTAACTAACTAGATATTTATCTTACGACAAATAGCCGAGAAAAGTTGGGAATATAAAAGAGATCTCCATAACATTTTTGTGGATTTTAAAAAGGCTTATGATAGTGTCCATAGGAATAGTCTATGGAATGCCAAGGAAGTTATTTAACATGACCAGACTATGCATGGAAGATACTTATAATATAGTAACATATAAAGGCAGGAAATCAGACCCTTTCCAAATAACATCTGGCTTGAAACAGGGTGGTGCACTATCGCCGCTCCTTTTCAATCCGGCTCTAGAGAAAGTTGTACGGAAGGTGATGGAGGAGTGTGATATTGGAGGAACATCCAAACTGCTTGGTTATGCAGATGATATAGATATTATAGGGGAAAATGAACAAAAGACATTGGAAATATTGACTCACTTAAAGGAAAAAGCTCAACAAATGGGGCTGGTTATCAACCAAGATAAGACAGAATATATGGTAATTTCAAGAGAAGGAACGGCTAAAAACTCTGGCCACATACAAATAGATAATATGACCATTAAAAGAACGGAAACATACAAATACCTGGGTACAATCTTCAACTGCTCCAACATAATAAGGGAAGAAATACAAGCTAGAATCAACTCTGGAAATAAGATATACTATGCACTACAATATCTGCTAAAATCAAATGCGCTATCTCGTAACACCAAGATCACAATATACAAAACACTGATCAGACCAGTTGTGCTGTATGGCTCTGAAACCTGGAGTACAACGAAAGGAGACGAAGCCTTGTTACAAACCTTTGAGAACAAAGTCTTAAGACGCATCTTTGGACCCATTAGGGATACACAAAGTGGACAGTGGAAAAGAAGAAGCAACAAAGACATTTATGATCTGTTTAAGTCCCAGCTAATCACTGGTATCATGAAGGCTAATAGACTACAATGGCTGGGGCATATAGAAAGAATGGAAGATAATAGGGAACCAAACTCGCTTAAACTCAGGAAATAAATGACCGCAGACCCCGAGGTAGACCAAGAAGACGGTGGAGAGATAATATACATACAGACCTACAAGCACTTGGAATCAGCGACTGTCAAGAGAAGGTCAACCAGAGAGACGAATGGAGACGGCTTGTATCTGCAACAAAGAACCTCAATGGCTCGGAATGCTGAAGAAGAAGAAGAAGAAGAAAAAGTTGAACCATTACTGGTGTGTGAATATGGAACTCCGAGAAAGATGAAAATATTTGCAAATAAACTACAATCATCCATTCATTGGAAATTGAAAAATGAAATTGCAGATTCATAATTGCTGAGGTTAGGTAGAGAGCTAGAGAGATTCCAGCAAATCGAGAGGTGAGGACAGAAGCTGCAGCTGGATAGGACAAGCATTGAGAAAACCCGGTAACAGTATGCGGCAAAGAACTTCTTCTGGAACGCACAGGGTAAACAGAGGAGAGGAAGACCTAAGACAAACGGAGCAGAGAATTAGAGAAAGAGCTGAGTAACATGTGGAGAACTTGGAGGGAGCTGGAGGAGCTAACAAAAGACAGGACTGTCTGGCATCATTTGGTTGAGTGTTCGATCTCCAATATTAGTCAGGTCTTAGTCAGATATGACTGAGCTACCGTGTGACATCAGACGGTACTATCTGCTTCTGTTAGCGCCGAATATTGGGCGACGCTCACCAAACCCGACACCCCACATTGTGCCAACGGCTTCGGGCGAAAGAGCGCATTTGGGAGGGTACAAGCCTTATCCTGGTGCAAGGAAATGCAACCTGAAGATTAAATGTTATGGCAGGGCATACCTGGCCCTAAGCTGTGTTGGGCAACTGGTCTAGGATCGAAGCTCCGACAGACGGACAGTTAGAGCTTTGCTTTGCCAATCCGGCAGCTTCTGCAGCTTGTCTTGTTCCAGACGTATTGGTGTTATCTTTCTCATGGAGTAAAATAAGCAGGCCGAGAGAAGGATCATGCTGCATGGGCAATACATGATCTCTACAATTCAGCCTAGGTTTTGTGCTATAAAGAGATTATTATACCTTTGTTTGCTTGAAGCAAAATGTAACAAACTATCGTCTGTCAAGACGGCAAGGAGCCAGTAGTAGTATTCTCCAATGGGAGATAAATAAAGGACGGAAACAGCAGACCAATATTATTACTGTTGTAGTAGTTATTTGCAGTCACGTCGGTGGGACGGTTAGGACGTTAGCCTGGCAATGGTATGAACGCGTCCAGACAATTGTTCGATGTCAATTCTCGTCGTTCGCAATGGGAGGTAAAGACCTTTTAAAATAATTGTCTGTCAAACTGTCATTTACTGCCAATATAGTAGACCCCGAGGAAGACCAAGAAGACGGTGGAGAGATAATATATATACAGACCTACAAGCACTTGGAATCAACGACTGGCAAGAGAAGGTCAACCAGAGAGACGAATGGAGACGGCTTGTATCTGCAGCAAAGAACCTCAATGGCTCGGAACGCTGATGATGATGATGAAAAAGAAGAAGAAGAAGAAGAAGAAGAAGAAGAAGAAGAAGAAGAAGAAGAAGAAGAAGAAGAAGAAGAAGAGATAGTACCTTGCGGTGTATGGCAGGGGGGATCTTGAGCCTGAGGAATTAAGGCAGCCTGGCTAGTGCAGTCGTCGCGAACTGTGCAGGTTAGGATTTTCTTTTTGCCCCCGACAGAAGAAAACTCCACGCCTTACCGAGGGTTCGAACCCGGCTCTCCCGAAGGAGAATCCGGCGTTCTAGCCACTCGACCAGCCGCTCCTTTTAAAATAACATTAACAAAAAGAATGATCTTAACATTGTACATACCCTGGGCAGGGACGGGACATGCTTGCAACATTGTTACTATTCTATTATTAGTATTTATTACTGTGATTTTTATTACTATGATATTAATGCGATAACTTATATTATATTATATTATATTATATTATATTATATTATATTATATTATATTATATTATATTATATTATATTGTATTGTATTGTATTGTATTGTATTGTATTGTATTGCATTGTATTGCATTGCATTGTATTGTATTAAGAGCCGATGGCACTAATTAACAACTTAAAGTTACTTTTAGTGACTATGCGTCAATCCTGTGGCAACATACGGATGCGAATCATGGACAGTTTCACAATTATTAAAGAAAACATTCTTGGCTCCTGAACTTACAAGTTACAGAACAGTTCTTTAATACAGTAGACTAAGAACAAGACAAATACCGACACTCTACCACAGTGGTTCTCAACCTTTATTGGCCCGTGCCCCCCTTCACCATATTTTCAGAACGTCATTTCCCCCCCCCCCTCCCCTTTCGTATTTCCTACCTAAATATTTGGCCCGTGTTCCCCTTCACCATATTTTTAGAACTTGATTCCCCCCCTTTCGTATTTCTTACCTAAAAATCCCCCCTCCATTACATAGTATACGTAATAATGGAAGCTAAATTTAATAGCACATACTAAAACAAGGCTAGGTGTCCACATAAAAAGTGATTTGTAGGTCTACTTAACTTTATAAAATGAATTTTAGAAGGGTGAGACGTACAGAACCGTAACGTATGAAGGGAAAAACAATATCAAGTAATCGGTTCTTGTATTAACGCGATCTTGAAATAATCTTAACCCCCCCCCCCCCCCCCCCCGGAAACCCTAAAATTCCCCACTGGGGGGGGGGAGGGGGAATTCCCTACCGGTTAAGAACCACTGCTCTATCAGATCTGAACATGATAAAAACCTGGCTCATTAAGAGTCCCACGTTTCAGAAATTGAAAGACTGTGGCCATAGCAAACGCCACAGTGGCTTGTAAAGAACAGCGACGGGAGGAACAGTAAAACCTCGGTTTTCGTTGCCTTTGGTTTCGGTTTTTGTCGATTGTTTTTAGCAAAAAATTTGTCTCGGATTTCTTCTATTGCCTTGGATTTCATCGGCATGCCCACATGACCTCGCTGCTAATTTTGCGAAAACAAAGGGACTCGCGCAGTCTTCTGCTCAGTTTGGCGTTGTTTTTCGTTGTGTGAGCATCATTTGCTAATAATAAAATACGAAAAGGGCATTAAGATTGCTGAAATCGGCCGCATGTACAGGAAGTCGCTATCCACGATAAGTTCATTGTGGCGAAAAAGGAAGCAATAAAGGAGGCTAATGTAGCGAAAGGCATGAATGTGCTAACGAAACAGAGATCGCAAACAATTGAAGATGTCGAAGAGTTATTATTAATTTGGATAAATCAAAACCAGTTAGATGGCGATTCTGTTTCGGAGGCAATCATATGTGAAAAGGCCAGACTGTTGTATGCCGATCTCATTAAGAAAATGCCTGGGACGAGTGCTAGTGTACTTAGTGATTTTAATGCCAGCAGAGGATGGTTTGAAAAATTCAAGAGGCGCACTGGCATACACATGTGTTACTAGGCATCGGCGAAGGTGCGAGTTCGGACAAGTCTGGGGCCGAAAAATAGTATTAAACACTATATTTATTCTCTATAAAATGTGTTTTGGTATGTATTTTGGAGTTTCTAGAACGAATTAATTGGATTTACATTGATTCATATGGAAATAATTGCCTCGGTTTTCGTCGGTTTCGGATTTCGCCGATTGTTTTCGGACGGATTATCGATGAAAACCCAGGTTTTACTATTTATGTAAGAAGAAGCAGGGGTAGGTCAGCACGAAGATGGACATAGACCTTGGCAGGCAACCTGGACATGACGGTGCTCGAGGCAGGGGAACTGGCAAGAGATCGAGAGCATTTTCGGTGTATCGTGATGAGTGCGACGTTCTGCGAAGGCCCTGCTACATGATGATTAGTATGTTTACTATTATTCTATTATTAATATTATTGCTGTTATTATTATTATTTTTATTATTATTATTATTATTATTATTATTATATGTTAGCATTATTAATGTTATTATTATAACTTTTAAATTATTAATATTATTACTGTTATTGTTATCATCACTTCTATATTATTGGTATTTTTAGTGTTATTATTATTATTATTATTATTATTATTATTATTATTATTAGTTTTATTATTATTATTATTCCTATTACTTGTTTTATTACTATTATATTATTATACTTATTATTGTTATAGTATTATTACTATTGTTACTATATTATTATTGCTAGTGTAGTTTAGTTTAGTTTAGTCGATGGATCAACATCACGGCACAGGGGTGTAACCCATTAGTGCTCCGTTCTGCTCCTAACTCAAACCTGAGTCTGGAGAAACTCAGCTTAGTGCACGAACTCCGTAGCACCGGCGAGGATCCTGAAACACTTTGGGTAGATTTTTAACTCGAAATTTTGCCCGGGCAGCGCCGTTAGGCTACTCTTTTTCGATTTCCAACTGCCAAGGGATTTTTTACGTGCGCAACAATACACACGGGCGTCCGATCTCACTATCCAGAGACCAGGGGACATTTTATTACTAGAAGTCCACGTGAAAAAGTCCCGGTCTTTACCGGGGCCTCCAGCCCTCGAGGCGGGCACCATACCGCGAGACCACGCAGCCCCCGTTATATATTATTATTGCTATTATTATAAATGCATTATTATTATTCGTGTTCGTTTTTCAACGGAAGGGCCTCACACCTTGTTATGCACATCAAAGGCAGCGTGTCCGACTTCGGCATGCATTTGGGTAAGGTTTGATTCCTCTAGACTACATCCAAGGTAACGGGCACTGTCTACTCGTGATGATGATGATGATGATGATGATGATGATGATATTATTATTATTATTATTACTGCTGCTGCTGCTAAAATTACACAATGGCTTAACTCTTGCCCGCTAGCCCGGTGCCCGTGTATTCCAATGCTCGCTGAGGAAAACTTTTCTGGAAATTGACTCGGGATACCAAGTCGACTGGGCGTCTCAATGGCTGTGGTGGGGACAATTTCCAGTAGCTCATAAATGACCACAAACTGACGAAACGCCACCCGGATCAGCCCCACGAGATAAGGCTCTCCAAGGCCAGTAGTTTCTCAAGGTACTGGTCTTCTTTGTGTTGTCCTGTGGTGGAAGTTTCTGCCATGAGTTGATCTGAAGCAGCTTGCTTCACATGTATTACAATCATTACTTGAAACTTGACTCCACAAATGAATTTGTCAAATAGCGTGTCTTTAAAGACAAGCAAACTCCTCATATGCCAGGTCGACAGCCCAGGTGTCACTGTTGGCCATCTCACATGTTTCGCAGATTCTTGGGTCAGGTCGGTGTTCTTGTCCCAGTTATGTTATCCAGGTATTTCTTCGTCTTCATCTTCGTTCATCCAGAGTTTTTTTTTTCCGGATGTGATTGCGTTGTGCCTGTTTACAGCAAAGCTGCGTGTTCTTGCGCCGTTAGGCCGACACATCCGACTTCTGCGGGCATTTGTTGACCGGGTTAACCATCCCGGATCCAGGTATTGTCTCTTGATTTCTTCCCTTCCTCTCTTCCTGTCAAGTTTCCCAGTTGTCTCTCAATTTTAAAGTCTATTTCTCCTTATAATGGTGCAAAATATTCTTAATTGTCTACGTCTAATGTTTCCAGTACATGTACGATTTTCATTTCCTTCATAACGGACAATACCGTTCATTTTCTGCACCTTTTTATGTGTCTCTTTTTCAGAAACCACACGCCCACTGCCATTACAAGTTTCTCAGTTTGTCTCCTTAGTGTCCATGTCTCACATGCGTACAACTGGCCGTCTCCACAGACCATAGTTTGTTACCTTGTGCGTGAAAAAAGGCATGGCAACCCATTTGGGGACCAGGGATAGAGTTATGTTTCACCATAACACACAGCCAGGGCTGAATTATAGAGACAGTGTATTGCCCATGCAGCATGATTGATCCCTCTCTCGGTCTGCCTAGTTTACTCCAGGGGAAAGGCAACACCAATACACCTGGAATAAGACAAGCTGTAGAAGCTGCGAGATCAGCAAAGCAATTCTCTAACTGTCCGCCTGACAGAGTTTCGATCTTAGACTAGTTGCCGACGAAGCCTGGTCTGCCCTTCCAGGCTATTTAGTGTTTAGGTTGCATTTACTCACATCAGAATAAGGCTTGTACCAAGCAAGCTGCCATAAAGATTGATACTGAAGTAGGTCACTATCAGCCTATTAAGAGAGGTGTGAGACAGGGATGTGTAATGTCTCCAAATCTTTTTTTTTCCTGTACAGTGAAAGTAGTTTTAGAAATGTTGACGATATGAAAGTAATCATCATGGGGGGACATAACATCAATAACATTAGATATGCAGATGATACAGTATTGATTGCAGACAATGAGCAGGATCTGCAACATTTAGTAGATGCGGTTGTTGCACACAGTGAACAACTAGGGTTAGAATTAAATTGTAAGAAGACACAGATTATGGTCATCACTAAGAAGAAGGAAATACCACAATGTAATATACAAGTAAATGAGGATATTCTTAAACAAGTGAATCGGTACAATTATCTCGGAACAGTAATAACATCTGATGGAAGATGCCTTGAAGAAATTAGAACAAGAATCGCAATGGCGAAAGTAGCCTTTTACAAGATGAAAAACATACTGACCAAATAAAAAGATGTCATTTGCAACGTGAAAAAAAAGAGGAGTTGTGGTGCTACATAGAGCCTGTGCTTTTGAATGGATGTAAAGCGTGGAAAATGAGCAGACAAGCTGAAAAACATCTAATAGCTGTGGAAATGTAGTTTTTGAGGAAAATGAAAAAAATACAATGGACAGACAAAAAAAAATAAACAAAAAAAAAAAAATGACGAAGTCCTACAAGAAACAAATGAAAACTGTAATCCGATTATAGAAATTAGACGTAGACAGTCAAAAATTTTTGGTCGCGTTATGAGAAGAAATAAATTGGAGAACTTGGTGACAACTGGCAAGATCGAGAGGAGGAGAACAAGGGAAGGGCAGAGAAGTAAATACCTGGATGGCTTGGCCATGTTTAATTGTTGAGACAAGAAAACTGAGCTGATCCACGACTCTGGTGATCGAGTGAGATGGCGAGTCATGACCGCCAACGCTCACCTGCATGGCACATATTTGTGATGAGTAAATTACCCTATATTTGTAGTTAGACAGTAAGCTACCCTATATTTGTAGTGAGACAGTAAACTACCCTAGATTGTAGTGAGACAGTAAACTACCCTAAATTGTAGTGAGACAGTAAACTACCCTATGTTTGTAGTGAGACAGTAAACTACCCTATATTTGTAGTGAGACAGTAAACTACCCTATATTTTGTAGTGAGACAGTAAACTACCCTATATTTGTAGTGAGACAGTAAACTACCCTATATTTTTAGTGAGACAGTACACTACCATATATTTGTAGTGAGACAGTAAACTACCCTATATTTGTAGTGAGACAGTAAACTACCCCATATTTGTAGTGAGACAGTAAACTAACCCATATTTTTAGTGAGACAGTAAACTACCTTATGTTTGTAGTGAGACAGTAAACTACCATATATTTGTAGTGACACAGTAAAATACCCTATATTTGTAATGAGACAGTAAACTACCATATATTTGTAATGAGACAGTAAACTACCCCATATTTGTAGTGAGACAGTAAACTACCCCATATTTGTAGGGAGACAGTAAACTACCCTATATTTGTAGTGAGACAGTAAACTACCCTATATTTGTAGCGAGACAGTAAACTACCCTATATTTGTAGTGAGACAGTAAACTACCCTAAATGTGTAGTGAGACAGTAAACTACCCTATATTTGTAGTGAGACAGTAAACTACCCTATATTTGTAGTGAGACAGTAAACTACCCTATATTTGTAGTGAGACAGTTAACTACCCTATATTTGCAGTGAGATAGTAAACTACCCTATATTTGCAGTGAGACAGTACACTACCATATATTTGCAGTGAGATAGTAAAATACCCTATATTTGTAGCGAGACAGTAAACTACCCTATAATTGTAGCGAGACAGTAAACTACCCTATATTTGTAGTGAGACAGTAAACTACCCTAAATGTGTAGTGAGACAGTAAACTACCCTATATTTGTAGTGAGACAGTAAACTACCCTATATTTGTAGTGAGACAGTAGACTACCCTATATTTGTAGTGAGACAGTTAACTACCCTATATTTGCAGTGAGATAGTAAACTACCCTATATTTGCAGTGAGACAGTACACTACCATATATTTGCAGTGAGATAGTAAAATACCCTATATTTGTAGTGAGACAGTAAACTACCCTATATTTGTAGTGAGACAGTAAACTACCCTATATTTGTAGTGAGACAGTTAACTACCCTATATTTGCAGTGAGATAGTAAACTACCCTATATTTGCAGTGAGACAGTACACTACCATATATTTGCAGTGAGATAGTAAAATACCCTATATTTGTAGTGAGACAGTAAACTACCCTATATTTGTAGTGAGACAGTAAACTACCTTGTTGCCTGCCAGGGTAAATGCTGCTAACACCACAATCCTTTATACAGGTCAATCGGCACTTGTTGAGTGACATAGTCAATACATATCGGCCACTTATATTTCCTCAAGATATTTCCATATACTCAGTTTAGGAGCTTAGGTTGTAAATCCTTTTCAGGACGTCGCAGACGACCCCAGCATGGTTTGGCGGTTTGTGATTTCTTGGCAAGTTTACGTTCAGTTTGTCATTGTTTTCTGAACGATCGGCACTCATACGAATGGTATGAAAACCATTGAAATGCGGTCTGGTTCCAAATCGCATGCAACAGCTGTTTCGAAAGCGGTATGTGGGATTGTGCATCGCGTCCTAACCCGTTCGTCACAGCTTAGGCCTATGTAAATTTAGCCTAGGCGAATTGTAAATCTTCGCCTAGATCAGATGACCGTCTGAGTCGGCAGACAAGCGTGATAGGCACTGCTGTTCCCCGGATCGCCTTTCATTCCAGGCCTATGTAAATTGTGGGGGGAGGGGGGGGGGCAACAAAAACAACAATAACAACGAAACACAACAACTTGTGTTAATGTACACCTTTGGTGTTTCTCACATCTGTCTATCGTATCTACTTCATCAACTCCATTAGCAGGATAGATTTGTCAAGCAGACCCAATTCTCCCGCCATCAGATCTGTTGTGCGCGTCGAGTATGATAAAGACATGAAAGAACATCTCCCAGGTCGCCCGCGAAGAAGGTATCCTGTAAGTAGCTTTTTAAAAAAAAAATGGTGGTTTAAAAGGTCCACTTAAAAGGTTCTTGTTTGAGAAATTTAGTTGGCAATAGCTAAAGGGATGAAACGGTTGAGAAGATAGCGTTTTAGAGGAGGGTCGTGTGGTTGGGCGCGCGTGTGTATGTGTGAGTGTGGGTGTGTGGGTGTGAGTGCGACCTGGTTATTCAGGACCGTAGAAGCATGACTCCAGGAAGTAGAACCCAAACTGTGAGCTGCAGCTAAAGTGCTTCATATGGCGGGAAGATTTAGAAACACCTTCAGAAACTGGTGTAAAATGAACAGGAGTCCCGATTGTAGTAGTTCGCGTGCTGGCTTGCCAATACAGCGGCAAGGGTTTAATCTACAGCTGCTGTGTGAAATGTTCTTCTTTTTTCCCACCTGGATGAGACGGTTCCAGCGACAACCCAGCCTTATAATTTTGGTTCTCACTCGCTTTGAACCTGAAAGTTGTAGACACGTCCTACCAGTGCTACCATTAGTAGTTGCTACTACTACTACTACTACTACTACTACTACTACTACTACTACTACTACTACTACTACTACTACTACTACTACTACTACTACTACTACTACTACTACTACTACTACTACTACTACTACTACTACTACTACAACTACTACTACTACAACTACTACTACTACTACTACTACTACTACTACTACTACTACTACTACTACTACTACTACTCTACTACTACTACTACTACATACTACTACTACTACTACTACTACTACTACTACTACTACTACTACTACTACTACTACTACTACTACTACTACTACTACTACTACTACTAGTACTACTACTACTACTATTACTAATACTGCTGCTTCTACTGCTACTACTACTACTACTACTACTGCTGCTGCTGCTGCTACTACTGCAAGTGGGCACATTTGACATATTTTTCCGTGTTGGTTAGCTTTCCCCATCATCCATGTCCCCCCGTCATCAGGCGAACCCACTCTGACGTCTTAGGCACTTGTAATTTACGTCCTCAATTCAAAGACAAGAAGTCCATAATTCAGTCCAACTAACTGGTCTTATACAATAAATAAGATACTTATTTGTGAGCCGGCTCCGTGGCGAAGGGCGTTACTAATGCAATTCGTAATCCCACTTACCGCGCTCGAAACACAGCTGTGGGCGATTTGGAAGCAGACTGCCTTGTGTTGGTTTCCATAAAATGGTATAAATGTCGCTCGTTCGGAAAGCAGTATCAAACTACTAAACTTAAACTTGCTCAGGAATCACAAACAGCCAAACTATACTGGGGATGACTGTGATGTCCTGTAAAGGATATACAACTAACTAACCTATTTTCGTGCTAGGAGACATAATAGTATTCTTTGCATTTTCCTCAAAAACCACATTTCCACAGCCATCAGATGTTTTTCAGCTTGTCTGCTCATTGTCACATCCATACACAAGCACAGGTTCTATGTAGCACCTCAATATGCTTTTTGTCGTTGCAAATGACATAATTTTATTGGTCAGTATGTTTTTCATCTTGCTAAAGGCTACTTTCGCCATGGCGATTCTTGTTCTAATCTCTTCAAGGCATCTCCCATCAGCTGTTATCACTGTTCCGAGATAATTGTACCGATTCACTTGTTTTAGAATATTCCCATTTACTTGTATATTACATTGTGGTATTTCCTTCGTCTTAGTGGCGACCATAATCTATGTCTTTTTACAATTTAATTCTAAACTAAGTTGTTCACTGTGTACAACATTCGCATCTACTAAATGCCGCAGGTCCTGTTCATTGTCTGCAATCAAGACTGTATCATCTGTATATCTAATGTTATTGATGTATCGTCCTCAATGATAATTCCTTCCATATATTCTATATTTCTGAAAATATGTTCACTGTACAAGGATAAAAGATCTGGAGACATTACACATCCCTGTCTCACACCTCTCTTAATAAGCTGATATTGGCCTACTTCATTATCAATCTTTATGGCAGCTTGTTTCCAATATATGTTTTTAATGAGTCTAATGTCTTTCCCATCAATTTGTAGATCTGCAAGCATCTCCATCATGTTGACATGTCTCACTTTATCGAAAGTCTTTGTGTAGTCAATAAAGCAGAGATGTAGGTCTTTGTTTACTTGTATAGAACGTTCAATTAATGTTCTCAGTATATACACAGCATTTACTGTACCCTTGCTTTCTACAAACCAACAATGATCTTCTCCCATTTCGGGTTGTATTTTTTTCCTAACTCTTTGCTTGATAATTCTCAGCAGAATCTTCGTGATGTGGCTCATTATACTAATTGTTCGATGTTGATCACATTCCAAGGCTCCTGATTTCTTCGGGATTGCAATAAATACAGAGTTACATAATTCAGAAGGTATATCTCCAGTATCATATATTGTGTTTTGCGGTCTGGTGACTTGATCTATTCCATAGTCTTCTATGGCAGTGATAATGTCTGTTGAAATGTTGTCTGGACCCGGGTCTTGTCAGATTTCATATGGTTAAGAGCATTCTGAACTTCTATCTTCAGAATTGATGATCCTTCATTATTACTCGAATATCATAATTGTTCTTCTCTTATATCATCATAAAGGTTTTTCACATAATCTTACCATGCATATAAAATCTCATGTTTTTTTTCTGTTATGATGTTTCCATCTTTTGTTTTCACTCAGCCTGTTGATATATTTGTTCTTTTATTAGTAAGCGCCTGAATTCTATTGTGCATTAATTTGGAACTTTTACTGTTGTGTTATTTTTCAATTTCTATGTAATTATTTTCAAGCCATGCTTCTTTTGCTTCTTAGCATAATTTTATGACTTTCCTGTGAATCTCTTCATATTTGTCAGGGTTATTATTGTTGTGTCTTCTTGTTTCCATTAGTCTTAAAATTTCTTCAGTCATCCATTTCTTACGACCTACTTTCTTTAATTTTGGGATAGTTGTTTCTGCAGCAAATTGATTGAATTCTTCAACATTTCCCATTGATCATCCACATCTTGAAATAAGATCTCTAGATCAGACAAGACATCAAATCTGTTCTTTACTTCTATGTTAAAATTGTCTTGCATTTCCTTGTCATTTTTTAATGCACACAAATCATATTTAGTGTTTCCTGGTGTATACTTGACTTTCTTTAACTTTACCTTCAATGTGCCTATAATCAATCTGTGATAACTGTAACAGTCTGCATTTGGAATTGTTTTTGCGACTGTTAACGCATTTCGAAACCTTCTGTTAATCAGGATGTAGTCGATCTGGTTTCTAATCCTGTTGTCAGGACTTCTTCATGTCCATAATCTTCTGTGATGTTGCTTAAACCAGGTGTTTCCGACAATTAGTTCATGTTATTTTGCTCATTATATAAGTTTACTGGTAGTTTAGTGTCTCACTACAAATATAGGGTAGGTTTAGTGTCTCACTACAGATATAGGGTAGTTTAGTGTCTCACTACAAATATAGGGTAGTTTACTGTTTCACTACAAATATAGGGTAGTTTACTGTTTCACTACAAATATAGGGTAGTTTACTGTCTCACTACAAATATAGGGTAGTTTAGTGTCTCACTACAAATATAGGGTAGTTTAGTGTCTCACTACAGATATAGGGTAGTTTAGTGTCTCACTACAAATATAGGGTAGTTTACTGTTTCACTACAAATATAGGGTAGTTTACTGTTTCACTACAAATATAGGGTAGTTTAGTGTCTCACTACAAATATAGGGTAGTTTACTGTTTCACCACAAATATAGGGTAGTTTAGTGTCTCACTACAAATATAAGGTAGTTTACTGTCTCATTACAAATATAAGGTAGTTTACTGTCTCACTACAAATATTAACTTGTTCTTTCGTTCGCTTGAAATGTGTCTATGTCTGCGATGTGGTCTCTTGCATGAAATCCGTCTATGTCTACAATGTTGTCTCTTGTATGACATTTGTTTATAACTGCAATGGTGTCTCTTGTATTAAATTTGTCTATATATCTACAATGTATCTCTTGTATGAAATGTGTCAGGATCAGCAATGCCGTCTCTTGTGTGAAATGTGTCTACAACTGAAATGTTGTCTCTTGCATAAACTTCACTGTCTTTTTTAAGTTCACTCAGCGGTCCATAGAGTTTATCATCCACTGTTATTTCTCTAGGCCAAAAAGTTATTTATCCAATACTATATAATAGTGTGCTCTGCCAGCTGGAGTGGATCACCCTTGTCCATAACTCGCGGTCTCCATCAAAATGTATTAGTTCATGAGTTGTAATGTTTTAATGCAATCATGATTGATTGATTTATTGATTGATTTAAGAACCGACATCACAGCATTCAATCATGAAAGTCGGAAGAATTTTCTCTCCTTGTCTTCCTTTATGTCTTTCAATTGCTTTTTTTAAAAAGTTGCTGTGAGCTCAAGTTGCCCCCCCCCCCCTTTTCTCGAAAAGTGCTCATTCTTAAACATCCGGTGTGCTGATGCCGAGGTAAGGGGTTCAACCCCTGCACCTGTCAGCTGGTCTAAAATGTTGACTTTTGATCCTTAACTTGGGGACGTAAATTACAAGTACCTAAGAAGTCATAGTTGGTCTCCGTAGCCAATGTCTTGCGAACGCGATTCGTGAGCCGCTTACCAGGCGTTCGAAACGCAGCCGCGACCGATTTGTGCAGCAGACAGTATCGCGTTGTGTTATAACGTGTTGGTATGAGAGCCGGTCGTTCAGAAAGCAATGGCAAACTACTGAGCGTAAAATATACCTAGTTCATCAAGAGCAGCTGAAAAATGCTGGTGTTGACTGCAACGCCCTGCAAGAGATATGCAACATTTAAAAAATAGAAAAAGAAAGAAGTCGGAGTAGGTTCGCCTGATGGTGATGGACACTGGTAGTAGGGAAAAACTAATCCGTACGCGAAAATGAGCCTAGTGCATTAGAAGTAGTAAGCACGTTATAGACTACGCTTGAGATCAGAGCTTGCGGACGCCAACATAAAAAACCAGACACACATACACGCACACACATAGCAAATACACACACATACATTCACACACACACACACACACACACACACACACACACACACGCACACACACGCACACGCACACACACATCAACAACTATCACACAATGTGCATTCATTGAGATGTTTTAAAACGTTAATATGTTTCCACGTAAAGTAATTTAATGACCTCAGGTGTTTCTACTCCCCCCCCCCCCCTATCATGGCCTCCCTCCATCCATCCTCCTACGTTCTCATTCTTTCTCCTTTAACGAGATCCGGGTCAGTGGAGCATTTCAGCTCTTGCCCTCTGTAAAATTAAATCTCCCCATTAAAACTGCCTTGAAAGCAGAACAACATTCCCCCGTTCTCTTTTTCTTTCGATTGAAACAAGCAATAAAAGAAAGTTACAAGACACCTTTACGAATTGCAAAAAGGTCGGGGATAGACCTGGTAATAAACATTAACTTTCTTTTCAACTAATCGACCGGAGTAACAAAACTGGCACATTCAACAATACGTTTTGTGAATTGGTAAGGGGGGGGGGGGGGAATCAACGTTTAAACTGTTAAACAAATGATGAAAGAAAGGGGTACATAACCTCTCACGCGGCCAGAGTGTTTGATAAACAAAGAAGAATATAAGTTTGAACATATTCCACAAAGAGATCTGACTTTGTATTTTAGGAACATTCGCTCTGAATACTGGTGTTGCTTTCGGTGGTCTGTAGTTATAGAAATGACAGAAAGAGCAGTCAAAGGTTGGAAAGAGGAACATGTCGGTAGGAATTGAAGAGAGTTTTTGTGTGATTTTTACTCTTACGTTTTTGTGCACTTCTTGAGTTGGTTACAATTTGTCACACAATACTGACTTTGGTTCGCTCGAGGTTTGCCTATACGTGTTTCGTCTCTTTCAGAAGCTGTTGATGAATATGGATACATGTAGTTCCTGTGCTCAATTAGTTACCATCGGGTCTGGTTTCTCCTCTTCAATATTTATTACATTGTAAATGGCGTTTCGAGACACAGCGATGAAGCAATGGGTAGTGTGCTTGCACGTCAAGACACCGGTCTGGGCTCAATCCCCAACAGTTACTGGATTCATTTTCCGAATACTGTATTATTTAACGGGCGGATGTCCACTCAGCCTCATGAAATGGATATCACCCAATTTTCTGGGAGCTGAGTTGAGGTGAGTTTCGATCAGTTGAGTTGAGTTTAGATGAGTCCAGTTGAGCTGAGCTGAGTTGAGTCAAGAACCGATATAGCATTCGGGATATTCTTAAAAGTACTCCCCATATTAATAATAATAGTTGCTGTTTGATAACTTTTCCGTCTTGTCTTGCCTCGGTTTTGAGAATTTTCTGAGAATTGTCTGGGAATTCTCTGGGAAATGTACGGGGAAGAAAGTAGGCGAGGATAAAGTCAACGTCGTAGAACTATTCTGTGGGTGGGTTTCGTCCCACTGGGACACACCGAGAAATTAGAGGGCCGTACAAACTGGCCAAAGATTTTCCATTCATTTGTTAAACAACGCGCTTGTCCGTTCCATGATGTTGCAGCCACACCCATCCCCTTTTGGGTGTTAAATTTAATAGATAGTTTTACATACAGCTGTTTGTCATTGCTATACGAACGGGAAGTCAAAGGTTAAGTCCAACTGAACAGTGTGTGTAAATAACCCACAGCGCATACAAAGTTTAAGCTCGAGCAGGTTAAACATATCAGTCACGCCAACATCCACGTACCATATTACCAATATAAAACTATTAAAACAGTGGTTCTCAACCGGTGGGGAAGGGGAAATTTTAGGGTTTCAAAGGGGGGAATGAAGATTATTTCAAGATCGCGTTAATACAAGAACCGATTACTTGATATTGTTTTTCCCTCCATACTTTACAGTTCTGTACTCCTCGCCCTTCTGATATTCGTCTTATAACGTTAGTAGACCCACAAATCACGTCTTATGTAGACGTCTAAACTTGTTCTAGTATATGTTACTAAAGTTAGCTTCCATTTTTACGTATACTATGTAGGGGCAGGGTGGGGGAGGGGGAATTTATAGGGAGGAATTACGAAAGGGGAGTAATGACATTCTCAACATATGGTGAAAGGGGGGGGGGGCTTGAGCCAAAAAAGGTTGAGAACCACTGTATTAAAACATCCACACACAAAAAAGCAACAAGAGCGGGATAATTATCTAATGGATAGAATTAGACAAGTTACTGTAGTTAGACAGAACAGGATACAATAACGAAATAGTTATCATCCTCTGTGGTCCTCGGTAACGCCATGTGACCAAGCCACCCAGGCATCTATCTCACTGCCTTCTACCTACTCTTGACACATTCATTTTGCCATTGTCACAAAGTTTTCTAGTGTGTTTCTTCCCTTGGCGGGGAATCAGGATGGAGTTATACCTCTCCATAGCACAAAGCCTGGGCTGAGTTTAGAGACCTTGTGTGGCCAATGCAGCACGATCCCTCTCTCGGCCTGCCTAGTTTACTACAGAGGAATGGTAACACCGATACATCTGGAACATGACCAGCTGCGGAGCTGCCGGATCAGCAAAGCAATGCTCTTACTTTCCGTCTCTCAGATCTTCCATAATAGACCAGTTGTTGCCCATGGATAAAGGCAGCACATGGTCTCTACAGTTCAGCCCAGGCTTTGTGCTATGGCAAGGTTATTATGCCTTTAAAAAAAAAGCACAGTAACTATCGTCTGTCAAGCCAGTATGATACTGACAGATCACCCAGCTGGTGCCGATTGGCCTTTTTAAATATGGGTCCAGTACCCAGGGACGAATGCGCCCAAAGGTGTGTTATAGGGTCTTTTGTAGTTGACTTGTGTGGGGGGAGCTGACGCTATGTTAGGAGTCGGTTGAGGGCCTATGATTCAATAGGGGATAAGGGCAGAAGAAGAAGAAGTGGATGACGATGATAATGATGATAAAGAAGAAGAAGTAGAGGGCTGTGAGATGATGATGATGATGTTGATGATGATGATGATGATGATGATGATGATGATGATGATGAAGAAGAAGAAGAAGAAGATGATAATAATGATAATAAGGAAGAAGAAGAGAAAGAAGAAGAACATGATAATAATGTTGATGGCGATTATGATGATGATGATGATGATGATATTGATGATGTTGATGATGATAATGATGATGATGAGGAGGAGGAATAAGAAGAAGAAGAAGAAGAAGAAGAAGAAGAAGAAGAAGAAGAAGAAGAAGAAGAAGAAGAAGAAGAAGAAGAAGAAGAAGAAGAAGAAGCAACAGCAACAGCAACAGATTAAGAAGAAGAAGAAGAAGAAGAAGAAGAAGAAGAAGAAGAAGAAGAAGAAGAAGAAGAAGAAGAAGAAGAAGAAGAAGAAGAAGAAGAAGAAGAAGAAGGAGGAGGAGGAGGAGGAGGAGAAGAAGAAGAAGAAGAAGAAGAAGAAGAAGAAGAAGAAGAAGAAGAAGAAGAAGAAGAAGAAGAAGAAGAAGAAGAAGAAGAAGAAGAAGAAGAAGAAGAAGAAGATTCTTATGTTCGAATTCATCTGTACACGACTTACGATGTAGCTTCCTGTAATTTTAAGTTCCTTTTCTGTCAAAAACTGTCACTAGTGGCTACAGTACTTTGCGGTGTAGGACAGGGGGCTCTTGGGCCTGAGGAATTAAGGCCGTCTGGCTAGTACAGACGCCACGAGTTGTGCAGGTTAGTGCTCACAAATCAATCAATCAGTCAATCAGGTGCCGCTGCTGTCTATCTCTCGCCCTGCCTGTACATTCTGTCAAATTGATGTTCGTTCGTCTCTTGATGGTATCTTCCTATATGTATCGTTGTCCACCTCTTGCTCGCTTGCCTTCAACCTTTCCCTTCAGTAGTGTTTTCATAAGAGAGTTAGTTAGTCGACAGATCATCATCATTGCACATCGAACCATTCAGTCCTTATAGTAATAAACAATAAACATAATAAACAATAAACATGGTACTGTTTATAAGAGTGTTATATCTTTTAACATGGCTGAAATATTTCACCGCCTTGTTTTTGTTTCTTTCATCAACTCTCTTTTCATTCCCAGTTTTTCTAGTGCCCACAAAATGGCTTCTTAATAAAACCCGACCAATAACTGAAGCTTAGATGTGTCACGATCTCCCCTCCAGCCGGTACCAGATATCTCTAACGTAAGATCACTTGGCCCTAACAAGCTGTGTATTAAATATAAGTCTTGTGTGCGAAGTCCGTTCTCGGTCTGTCGCGCCTCAGGTGAATACCCAATTATTCATACCGATTTTTATGCTCCAGTAAACTTTACACTGGCTATTCATACGTTCATCGTTAGAGAAGAAAATATCCGTCATTCTGTCTCAATGCTACTGCTACCCCAGAACCTTTTCAGCAGAATCTAACGCTACACTAATATTTATAAAAATACGTTTCAATAGCATATCTAATGTGTCTTGTATGACGTCTGAATAGACGAAAGAGTCGATTGTAATGGAGGCTTTAACAAAAACCGTCAGAATTATTTTTCTAAGAGGGGATAAAATGGATGTTAAGATTATACAAAGAGTTTTATGTTTTGATCACGGGAAGATATAAAATGTTTCTCGGTTCAGAAATTTGCAGTAAAATCCCGGGCTTAAAGAATTAAGTGTATTTTATGGTGGTTAGCAAAATTTCAGATGTATTTAAATTCCAGACGTTTTGAAGGAGAGATATAATGAGTGATCCGTCTTAAAAATAAGATTTAAATAAACAAATAAAGAAGTTAAACAATAAATTGTCTAATAAATAATAAAATAACGTAGATTCAAATAACAATTTATAAACTTGGCAAGAAATCGCAAACAGTCTAAAATAACGGGATTGACTGCGACATCCTGTAAAGGATCATCAACTAAGCGTGAAGAACAAAATAATAATTAACTTGCGCAATGCAATAGTAGCTAACTATTAATTGATATAAAACTATTTAACAAAATATGAAAAGACAATACAAGACATCAAGGAGACTGAGAAATTTGCAGCTAAACCTCGATTTACAGAATTAAAATTTTGTATGATCCTTAGCAGTTTTTAGATGTATTTAATTAAAGTCAAGTCGAATTTGACGAGGGAGACACGAGGGAGACGTCCACACAAGACGGATATAAGTAAATAAATAAATAAATAAATAAGCGAAATAATTAACTGTTTAATAATTAATAAAATAACGTAAACTGATATACAAATTAATATAAAGAATTAAGCGCGAATAACAGACTAATAATTAACATACAAAATACAATAATAGCCAAATACTAACTGATATAAAACTATTTAACAAAATATTTTAAGTATTCGAAGGTCATACAAGTTTATATATGCCGGTCCGGTAGGTAACGCGAGCTAGGAACTGAGCCACCGAGGATCCCTGCCTGTAGGTCTCTTTCTTCTCTCTTCTTCTTCTTCTTCTTCTTCTTCTTCTTCTTCTTCTTCTTCTTCTTCTTCTTCCTCTTCTTCTTCTTCTTCTTCTCCATTTACCTCAGTGAAGTGTTCACCCCCCCCCCCCGGGGGTGGGGGGAGGGGGGATTGCGAGGGGAAAGTAAAGTCACCATTTTCTGTGATATCACCATTGTTACTGTTTTCTTGCTTTTCAAGGCGAGACCTTTCTTTGCACTCTTCGTTACTACAATGTCCAACAATTGGTGTATATCTTCTGCATTGTCCGCCACCAATACTGCGTCATCTGCATAGCGTATATTGTTTATATTATATCCTCCGATTAGTATTCCCGGCTCTTCTTTGATCTCTCTCATTATTACTCCGGCTATAGAGGGAGAAGAGATCTGGTGACAAGACACACCCCTGTCGTATTCCAAGCTTTATTTGTTCATAATTGCCCTCTTTATTTCCCATTTTATTTGCTGCTACATGGTTCCAGTAAATAGTCTATTCTGAGATCTTTCCCATCAATGTTAAAATCGTCCAACATTTTAATCAGTTCATCATGTTTTACTTTATCAAATGCCTTGGTATAATCTGTAAAGCACATATATATATGACTTTCTGTTTCTCTATTGATCTTTCTATTAGTGTTCGTAATATATATATTGCATTGTTTGTAGCCTTTCCTTCCACAAATCCATAATGTTCTTCACCAATGTCAATTATTTTATTTTCTTTCTTGTTCTTCTCATTATAATTCTGAGTAGAAGCTCAGTGACATGGTTTTTGAGGTTAATTTACGAACATCTTCACATTTAATTGTTCCTGTGTTTTTCTATATAGCTACAAATATAGATTTCAGTATATCGCTCGGTAAATATCCACTGCTGTAAGAATCATTCAACAATTTTGTTAATATATCTACTCCAAATTCTCCCAGCACTTCTAATTCTTCTATTGTGATTCTTCTATATCTGACCCAGGTGTTTTCCCTTTCTTCATATGTTTGACAGCGTCAGCGACTTCTTCTTTGGGAATAGGTGGACCTGTTAAGTTACTTTTTTCTGTTAATTCTTTCCTTTCACCATCATATATTTCTCTTATATACTCATTGAATCTCTTCATTATAGCACCTTACTCAACTAATATCTTTCCTGTTAGTTAGTTAGTTAGTCGCAGTTCCAACTTCATAGCAACGGGTCGTCCCCATTATGCTCCGTTCCTGTGCCAATGAATATCACACAAAACGCTTCCCACTGCCCAATGTGAAAAGTGGAAAAGACAGAAGTCTCGACAAACAACAGCCGCACAGATACACTGTGCATAATGCCGCCGCCAGAATGTCAACACAATAGTCCCCCACGAAACACCCAATTCATCTCTGATGGAATCAGCAGTCATTTTCCTATCTGGATGTTTCCTAGATGTTCACCCACACAATCCACGAAAATACAGTTCATCACCGACGGCAGTGGCAGTCAACCAGAAGCCCAGCAGCCACGCATTTCTGCATAAGGCAAAAACCGGTCAACTCTGGGACATAGCCACCTGCCATCGCTCCGAACATGCAGTCACGTTCCAAAAAAAAACAAACTTGGGTAGATTCAAAAGCACTTCACACGAAACCCACAGCTCACAGTGTCGCGCCACGCACTCACTCAGTAGCAGGGCGACGGAACCATCAAGCCTCCTTAGT
Source organism: Cepaea nemoralis (assembly GCA_014155875.1). Lineage (NCBI taxonomy): Eukaryota > Metazoa > Mollusca > Gastropoda > Stylommatophora > Helicidae > Cepaea > Cepaea nemoralis. The sequence goes on along the minus strand of JACEFZ010017920.1, from coordinate 372,145 downwards.
CGCCTCTTACGACATGCGTGGTAGGCTACCGTGTTGCTATTTTTTGCTTCCCTTATGGGCTCCGGCAACATACGGGAGACACGCATCTTTCCTGTTGTTTATTTTAAACACCCTGTATTTATTCTGATTTTTCTTCCCCTGAGCTCACTGATTTCTCATCTCATCTCATCATGTTCCTCTTGTACCTTGCGGTGTCGAGGTAGAGTATAAACTTCGTGAGAGTGCTCGGTTATGGGCTTCGTATATCGACATTCCCATGGATTCTGTTATTCCCTCCGTCCAACGTTTACGTGGTCGGCCTCTTCCTCTGTTTCCATCTGGTCTGTACAGCATTGCTTGTTGTGGCATGCTGTTGACTGGTAGCCTACTTGCATGGCCAAACCATTTGACTTGCTGCTTTCTAATAAAATCTAGAGCAGCTTTAACCCCCACTTTAGTCCTGATTTCTTCATTTCTGATCTTATCTCTTCTTGCTACGTTGAGTATTCTTCTCAGGAACCTCATTTCTGTTGTTGTGATTTTTCTTTTCTCTTTTTCTGTCATTGTCCAGGTTTGGCATTGGTAGCACAGAGTTGGTAGGAAGATTGTCTGTCCAAAATGTTTGTATCTTTAATAGAATTTAATTCAATTTTCTTGCACTGCTCGTTTAACCAACTTTCTTTTCCCTTCACACATTTATCTCTTGTTTCTTTATTTATCTGAGAATATTCTTGTTTGTCATTTTTACTTTGTTTTTGGCTTGTTTTGTTTTGTTTTTTGTTTTTGGTTTGTTTGCTTGTCCGCCAACTTTAAGATTTCTTCAGTCATCCATTGTTTCTTAGCTTTTAGGCTTCTCTCCGGTAATATTTCCCATTGTTCGTTTATACTCTGTATTTTGGCTATTGCATTGTACCTATGTTTCACAGTCTCTCTGTATTGTTCTTGAATTTCTTTATCTACCTTCAAAACCTCTTTATTAAGTCTCATGTTCTTTACCACTGTTTTTCCTCTCTTCAGTCTTACTTTTATTTATCCACATAGTGGTACATGATCACTATTACTGTCAGCGCCAGGCATTGTCTTTACATTAATTAACGCATTTCTAAATCTTTTATTAATTAGTGTGTAGTCAATTTGGATGAGTATTTTCTCATCAGGGATATTCCATGCGTAAAGTCGTCCTTTTATGGTGTGTAAACCAGGTGTTTCCAATAATCATATCATTGATATTTGCTCATTCTATTAGTTTCTGTCCTGTTTAATTTTTTGTACCTAAACCATAATTCCCGACTATATTCTACATTTTTCCCTTTTCTACTTTTGCATTAAAATCCCCTAGTATTTTTTTTTATTTCTTGTGATCTAATTTGAGACATCGCCATTTCTATTTCATCGTAAAAGTGCTGTATTTCTTCATTGTTACATGTTTTTCGTGCGTATTCTTGTGTAAAATTTATATCTATTGGTTTGCCTTTAATTTTAACCATAAAAACTCCATCTGAAATACACCAGTAACCATTAATTGGCTTTAAAAAAAAATAATCAAGTATTAATCGTACTTCTTTTTCGTGTGTATCCCCTCCAGAATAAATTATTATGTGTTTTTCGGTTAAATTTTGCCCGATCCCATCCATCTCATCTCACTTATGCCTAGGATATTCATTTTAATGCTTTCCATTTCACTTATAACATTGTCCAACTTTCCAAGCTCATTTAACGTCTTAACATTCCATGTACTTATTTTAAATTTATTTCTTTTAGTTATGATTTTGCCATCAGTAGCTAGATGACGGTCTGTTGTCACCTGTGGCTCACGATTGTTCCTACCTGACGAGGGTGTCCTAAGACAGCTATTAACGTCGTTTACTGCCTCTGAAATGTGTTTTGTCATGAAGTCTTGGGAAGATAATGTGGTGGTTTCCCCTTGACTTCCACATCCAGATAGGGGTCTGTTACCTCAGCCTTTGACAGCATCTTCAGACTGTCAGGACAAGTGAGTGCCCTGCTCTGCTCAGCTGCAGAATTGTCCACTTATCCCGGTGGATACTCGGTCCCCAGGGTTCCGTTAGCCACACCGTCGTTTTCCCCATCCTCTACCACTAGGAGGTTCAATTTGTAATAGCCCAGAAATCTTTAACGAACGCAAAAATCAGTCAAGTGCACTAGATGTGCACATGTATGTGCTATGCTTGAGTTTAAAGCGAGCAACAACAACAACAACAACAACAAGCAAAAAAAAAAATATTCTGTCTTAAACAGAACTCTGGATATTGTACAATTCTTTTTTTCTTTTTGCATTCTCCATTATAATCTGATGGCAATTTCAAATGTGTGATTTTTTAAAAAAAAGCATTTAGCGAAGTGTAACTCCTGCGAAAAAGTGAGAGATACTAAACACATATTACACCGAACTCCCAACGTCAAACGTAAATCAGATGGGAAAAACATCAATGACGTACCTTTTCTTTCTCGACCATGCAACGTGGCCAAGCCATCCAGGTAGTTACTTCTATGCCTTTCTCTTGTTCTCTTCCCCTCAGTCGTGCCAGTTGTCACCAAGTTCTCTAATTTATTTCTTCTCACAACGTGACCCAAAAATAAAAAAAATTGACTATCTACCTCTAAATTCTCTAATCAATTTACGATTTTCATTTGTTTCGCGTAGGACTCGGTCATTAGTTTTTCTGTCTGTCCATGGTATTCTTTGCATTTTCTCCAGAAACCACATTTTCACAACCATCTGATGTTTTTCAGCCTGATTGCTCATTGTCCACGCTTCGCATCCACACAAAAGCAAAGGTTCTATGTAACACCTCAACACTCTTGTTCTCGTTGCAAATGACATATTGTGTGTACTCGCTATGTCGCGTTTTCTTTTCAGCTGATGAATATAGTCAATTTATCTTCTTCTTCTTTGTTCACCTTCAAATGAATAAAAGCAAAGAAGGCAGCAGTCAACTTCAGCTTGTTGATATCCCCATGGAGCGTGTCCTCTAATGGAGCGGGTATGGGCCAGAATACTCTTCTCTATTCTGCCTATGTTGGACACTCCTGCAGCAAATATTTGTCATGTTGCCATCTACGGTAACATACATCAGTGTCTCCTATCTTTAGTATTTAGCACTGATGGTATTTCAGCCTGTTGTTTTCTGTGCGGTGTGCTTTTTGTGTCCTGTGTGGTGAACCTGTTGTGTTCTGTGCGGTGTGCCTGTTGTGTTCTGTGCGGTTTGCCTGTTGTGTTCTGTGCGGTGTGCCTGTTGTGTTCTGTGTAATGTGCCTGTTGTATCCTGTGTGGTATGTCTGTTGTGTTCTGTGTGGTATGTCTGTTGTGTTCTGTGTGGTATGTCTGTTGTGTTCTAGTGTGGTATGTCTGTTGTGTTCTATGTGGTATGTCTGTTGTGTTCTGTGTGGTATGTCTGTTGTGTTCTGTGTGGTATGTCTGTTGTGTTCTGTGTGGTATGTCTGTTGTGTTCTGTGTGGTATGTCTGTTGTGTTCTGTGTGGTATGTCTGTTGTGTTCTAGTGTGGTATGTCTGTTGTGTTCTGTGTGGTATGTCTGTTAGTGTTCTGTGCTGGTATGTTTGTTGTGTTCTGTGCGGTATGTCTGTTGTGTCCTGTGCGGTATGTCTGTTAGTGTTCCTGTGCTGTGTAGTCTGTTGTGTCCTGTGCTGGTATGTCTGTTGTGTTCTGTGCGGTGTGTCCTGTTGTGTTCTGTGTGGTATGTCTGTTGTGTTCTGTGTGGTATGTCTGTAGTGTTCTGTGTGGTATGTCTGTAGTGTTCTGTGTGGTATGTCTGTTGTGTTCTGTGTGGTATGTCTGTTGTGTTCTGTGCGGTGTGCCTGTTGTGTTCTGTGTGGTATGTCTGTAGTGTTCTGTGTGGTATGTCTGTTGTGTTCTGTGTGGTATGTCTGTTGTGTTCTGTGTGGTATGTCTGTTGTGTTCTGTGTGGTATGTCTGTTGTGTTCTATGTGGTATGTCTGTAGTGTTCTGTGTGGTATGTCTGTTGTGTTCTGTGTGGTATGTCTGTTGTGTTCTGTGTGGTATGTCTGTTGTGTTCTGTGTGGTATGTCTGTTGTGTTCTGTGTGGTATGTCTGTTGTGTTCTGTGTGGTATGTCTGTTGTGTTCTGTGTGGTATGTCTGTTGTGTTCTATGTGGTATGTCTGTAGTGTTCTGTGTGGTATGTCTGTTGTGTTCTGTGTGGTATGTCTGTTGTGTTCTGTGTGGTATGTCTGTTGTGTTCTGTGTGGTATGTCTGTTGTGTTCTGTGTGGTATGTCTGTAGTGTTCTGTGTGGTATGTCTGTTGTGTTCTGTGTGGTATGTCTGTTGTGTTCTGTGTGGTATGTCTGTTGTGTTCTGTGTGGTATGTCTGTTGTGTTCTATGTGGTATGTCTGTTGTGTTCTATGTGGTATGTCTGTAGTGTTCTGTGTGGTATGTCTGTTGTGTTCTGTGTGGTATGTCTGTTGTGTTCTGTGTGGTATGTCTGTTGTGTTCTGTGTGGTATGTCTGTAGTGTTCTGTGTGGTATGTCTGTTGTGTTCTGTGTGGTATGTCTGTTGTGTTCTGTGCGGTGTGCCTGTTGTGTTCTGTGTGGTATGTCTGTTGTGTTCTGTGTGGTATGTCTGTAGTGTTCTGTGTGGTATGTCTGTAGTGTTCTGTGTGGTATGTCTGTTGTGTTCTGTGTGGTATGTCTGTTGTGTTCTGTGCGGTGTGCCTGTTGTGTTCTGTGTGGTATGTCTGTAGTGTTCTGTGTGGTATGTCTGTTGTGTTCTGTGTGGTATGTCTGTTGTGTTTCTGTGTGGTATGTCTGTTGTGTTCTGTGTGGTATGTCTGTTTGTGTTCTATGTGGTATGTCTGTAGTGTTCTGTGTGGTATGTCTGTTGTGTTCTGTGTGGTATGTCTGTTGTGTTCTGTGTGGTATGTCTGTTGTGTTCTGTGTGGTATGTCTGTTGTGTTCTGTGTGGTATGTCTGTAGTGTTCTGTGTGGTATGTCTGTAGTGTTCTGTGTGGTATGTCTGTAGTGTTCTGTGTGGTATGTCTGTTGTGTTCTGTGTAATGTGCCTGTTGTATCCTGTGTGGTGTGCCTGTTGTGTTCTGTGTGGTATGTCTGTTGTGTTCTGTGTGGTATGTCTGTTGTGTTCTGTGCGGTGTGCCTGTTGTGTTCTGTGTGGTATGTCTGTAGTGTTCTGTGTGGTATGTCTGTTGTGTTCTGTGTGGTATGTCTGTTGTGTTCTGTGTGGTATGTCTGTTGTGTTCTGTGTGGTATGTCTGTTGTGTTCTATGTGGTATGTCTGTAGTGTTCTGTGTGGTATGTCTGTTGTGTTCTGTGTGGTATGTCTGTTGTGTTCTGTGTGGTATGTCTGTTGTGTTCTGTGTGGTATGTCTGTTGTGTTCTGTGTGGTATGTCTGTAGTGTTCTGTGTGGTATGTCTGTAGTGTTCTGTGTGGTATGTCTGTAGTGTTCTGTGTGGTATGTCTGTTGTGTTCTGTGTAATGTGCCTGTTGTATCCTGTGTGGTGTGTCTGTTGTGTTCTGTGTGGTATGTCTGTAGTGTTCTGTGTGGTATGTCTGTAGTGTTCTGTGTGGTATGTCTGTAGTGTTCTGTGTGGTATGTCTGTAGTGTTCTGTGTGGTGTGTCTGTTGTGTTCTGTGTGGTGTGTCTGTTGTGTTCTGTGTGGTGTGTCTGTTGTGTTCTGTGTGGTATGTCTGTAGTGTTCTGTGTGGTATGTCTGTAGTGTTCTGTGTGGTATGTCTGTAGTGTTCTGTGCGGTGTGCCTGTTGTGTTCTGTGTAATGTGCCTGTTGTATCCTGTGTGGTGTGTCTGTTGTGTTCTGTGTGGTATGTCTGTTGTGTTCTGTGTGGTATGTCTGTTGTGTTCTGTGTGGTATGTCTGTAGTGTTCTGTGTGGTATGTCTGTTGTGTTCTGTGTGGTATGTCTGTTGTGTTCTGTGCGGTGTGCCTGTTGTGTTCTGTGTGGTATGTCTGTTGTGTTCTGTGTGGTATGTCTGTAGTGTTCTGTGTGGTATGTCTGTAGTGTTCTGTGTGGTATGTCTGTTGTGTTCTGTGTGGTATGTCTGTTGTGTTCTGTGCGGTGTGCCTGTTGTGTTCTGTGTGGTATGTCTGTAGTGTTCTGTGTGGTATGTCTGTTGTGTTCTGTGTGGTATGTCTGTTGTGTTCTGTGTGGTATGTCTGTTGTGTTCTGTGTGGTATGTCTGTTGTGTTCTGTGTGGTATGTCTGTTGTGTTCTGTGTGGTATGTCTGTTGTGTTCTGTGTGGTATGTCTGTTGTGTTCTGTGCGGTGTGTTTGTTGTGTTCTGTGCGGTATGTCTGTTGTGTCCTGTGCGGTATGTCTGTTGTGTCCTGTGCGGTGTGTCTGTTGTGTCCTGTGCGGTATGTCTGTTGTGTCCTGTGCGGTGTGTCTGTTGTGTCATGTGCGGTGTGCCTGGTGTGTCCTATGCGGTGTGCCTGTTGTGTCCTGTGCGGTGTGTCTGTTGTGTTCTGTGCGGTGTGTCTGTTGTGTTCTGTGTGGTATGTCTGTTGTGTTCTGTGCGGTGTGTTTGTTGTGTTCTGTGCGGTATGTCTGTTGTGTCCTGTGCGGTATGTCTGTTGTGTCCTGTGCGGTGTGTCTGTTGTGTCCTGTGCGGTATGTCTGTTGTGTCCTGTGCGGTGTGTCTGTTGTGTCATGTGCGGTGTGCCTGGTGTGTCCTATGCGGTGTGCCTGTTGTGTCCTGTGCGGTGTGTCTGTTGTGTTCTGTGCGGTGTGCCTGTTGTGTTCTGTGCGGTGTGCATGTTGTGTTCTGCGCCGTGTACCTGTTTTCTTCGATTGAGCTGGTAATATTCATCAACTAATTGGTGATCTGGATGCTCTAATGTGTCATCACCATCGTCCACTGTTTGGCTACAGACAGATAAATTGACAGACATACAGACAGACAGATACAGAAGATATACACAGACAGACTGACACACATACTCAGACAGCTAAACACATAGAGAAAGACACATAGCGACAGACACACACACACCCAGACAGCTAGTAACAGACAGACAGCAAAATAGAGGCAGACAGACAAATAGAGACAGACAGACAAATACACACACACACCTAGACAGAAATATAGTGACAGACAAATAGAGGCGGATAGACAGATAGAGGCACACAGACAAATAGAGGCAGACAGACATACACACCCAGACAGACAGTTTGTGACAGACAAGCAGAGGCAGACAGACAACTAATACCGGATACAACAAAGCAACACAAACACAAGACACGAGCCATGTAAGAGAAATTTCCAACGCTTTACTCTCAGAAACCAAAGACGACGACTTCAAGCGGAGAAATCCCATCATCGGAATGTTATCAAACACCGACTTATCTTTCTCTCTGCGCTTTGTTTTCCTGGCACCACAACCAGATGAAATTACTCCACAACCCTCATGATAGCTGAACCTAATCTATCTCTGTACTTGGTCTGTTATCCCTGATAAGAATACAGAAAGGACGAAATCTGGGCTCGTCAAATGGAGCAGATGTGACCTTCACTTGACTGCTGCTGAAATCTTTAGTTGGAATATTTTCTTCGTTCATTCGCTAGAGAGGGATGTGGAATTGTAAGTTCATCTTCTACAGTGGTATGTGGAGTTGTATGTTCGTCTTCTATAGTAGAATGTGAAGTTGTATGTGCATCTTCTACAGTAGGATGTGGAGTTATAAGTTCATCCTCTACAGTAGGTTGTGAAGTTGTATGTTGATTTTATAAAGTAGAATGTGGAGTTGCCCGTTCCCCTTCTACTGCAGGTTGTCGAGTTGTCCGTTCCTCTTCTACAGTAAAATATGGAGTTGCACGTTCCTCCTCTAGAGTAGAATGTGGAGTTGTACGTTCCTCCTCTAGAGTAGAATGTGGAGTTGTATGTTCCTCTTCTAGAAAATGATGTGTAGTTATTCATTCCTCTTTTACAGTACGAAGTGCACGAGGGGACTTTCAAATGAAAACATTAAAAGTGTGATAGAAATTACAGTAACCATGACATTATCTTGTAACCTGTCAATATTGTTGTTAAGGATATTAAGAGTTTTAAGCATTTGATATTACGGCGCAGACGAACACGGTGACGTCATAAGGACGGTTTAAAGATGGCCGCTGCACTTTTGGCATGCGCCAGAGAGGAGTAATGTTCTGTTATCTGTTCTTTTTCATCAGTGCAGGAGTGAAACCTATAGAAATGCATCGACGAATGAAGGTCGAGGATCTAGGTGGTGCATGCCTGTATGAGTGGAGTAGGAAGTTTCAAAACGGCGTGACTTCTGTGAAGATGTACAGGAGGCAGTGTATGAGTGGTTACACATGCGATCAAGGGCAATTTTTCCTACAGGAATCCAAGAAATGTATCGGCTCTGGAGGACTTGTATTGAGCGCACCGGTGACTACATCGAAAAATGATATATTTGTTCTGGATTTTTTTTCAGATTATATTCACCAAACAAAGACCCAAAAAAATAAGGTTTTCATTTTAAGCCCTCTCATAGTCATTCATTCCTTTTCTACAGTTTGATCTGGAGTTTTACGTTCTTCCTCTAAAGTTGAATGCGTAGTTATTCACTCCTCTCCTACAGTAGGATGTGGAGCTTAATTCGTAGAATAGATGATAGAAGCCTGTGGTGAGAGTAGTTGATTAAGGCGTATCCGAGCAGTTAGTTAATCTTTATGTTTATAAAACTGAATAGAAGTACTGAAGGTAAACCTTACTTTGTGGGTAAGAGATACAAAGAAAACGGGAAAACATTTTGATTCTAAACAAGATTCGTCATCCTCATCCTCAATCACATCCTCATTCAGATACCTCATTCAGATACTCATCCTTATCATCATCATCATCATCATCATCATCATCATCATGAAGTGCCTTGCCTAATGACGTGGGCAATCATGTTTCTGCATATCTTGCGATCTCCGACGTCATAGATAAATTTATGTGTTGACTCCCTTCCTTGTCATGACAAAGATTGTCATGAATATTCTCATACGTTCTTCCCCTAACTCTCTTTCCACAAATCTGTCTTGTTGTAACATCATATTCCAGTTTTTGTCTTATCATAATGTAGCCACACAAACAAAACAAAAATACTGTCTCTTTCCGATGCTTGTGATAATTTCTCTTTGCTACGTAGCCTCCCTCAAAATGTCCAGATTGCTGATTTTGGCTGTCCACGGAACTTTCAACATTCTTCTATAATTCAAAACAATGTCTTCCCGTATTGAGTTTGAATAACGAAGAAATGACACAACATAAACTAAAGTAATTAGATAAATCCTTCACGCTGAAATTTACAACTCACACATTCCTACAGTAATTTGAAATACCTACCACGGTAATTTTAACTGACTTCCATATCTTTCTGTTTGCACACAGTTTGTTTCTATAGGACCACATCTCTAAAGCTTCCAGTTTGTTTTTACTAAGTGTTTACTAATTGTCCATGATTTGCAACTATATGTTAGAACTGGTTCTGGAACGATTCGTCATTAGTGGTCTCTGATGATTTCCTGCCGAGTCACTTTCTTGTCAAGTGAAATAGAGAAAATGGCGGTGGGTTACAGACCACGTGGCGGTTTTGTTTAAATTATGAGATCACGTGACGGTATTCCTAGTATATTGAGACCACGTGATGGTATTCCTAGTATGTTGAGACCACGTGACGGTATTCCTTGTATGTGGAGACCACGTGACAGTTTTTCTAAAATGTTGAGGCTACGTGACGGTATCCTGAGAATATGGAGACCACGTAAGGGTGTTACTAGAATTTTGATACCACATGGTGATATCCTAGAATGTTGAGATTACGTGGTGAAAGTGTTTAGATGCGGAGACCACTCGGCGGTAATAATTAAATGTTGTGACCGCTTGGTGTTATTACTAGAATGTTGAAACCATATGGCGATATTGGTAGAATGTTGGACCACGTTACTATATTGCTAGAGTGTTGGGACCACGTGGCAGTATTACTTGAATTGTGAGATCGCATGAGAGGGCGGTGTATTTTTTAGAATTCTGAGATGACGTGATGAAATTGCTAGAATCTTTGGACCACGTTGCGACATTGCTAAAATTGTGCGGCTTCGTGTCGATATTGCTTGAATGTTGAGAAACCATCGCGATATTTCTTCAATGTTGAGAGAACGTGGCGATATTTCTTGAATGTTGAAAAAACGTGGTGATATTTCTTTAATGCTGAGACAGTGTAACACATGACCAACAAGACACCCATTTGATAGTGTGAAATATCACTTAGGGGTGTCTAGTCTGTCATGAGTAAAAGTACACTTGTTCTTGCAGGGATGCGCTATCGTCATTTGAAGGTGACAGGTTCGAATCCAGGTCGGTAATTATAGCTGTCAATTTTTATGTTGTTGAGTGTGTCCTCTAGTCTCTACTTCTTTCTTCTACTTCTATGAGCGTCAAACAATACCTGTGTGTTTATTTATGAACTGTCTTAGTGGCCTTAAAGGGTTCCCTAACTGATATGTAGAGAACACCATACAGATTCCCCTGAGATTATAAGTGTGATATATAATGCCTATTATTAATTTCGATGCGAGTCATTTCCTACAATCTCACGTTGTCAATGGACGCGAGGAAGAGAGTTCTTAAGAGCGATATTAAACCAATTCTGATGTACGGAAGCGAATCGTGGACATTAGCAGACAAGTGAGGAATTATGTGAAAGCTGTGGAGATGTGGCTGTATAGAAGAATGATGAGAGCAATGTGGATGATAGAAAGAGCAATGAAGATATTTTGTAAGAAGTTAAACCACAAAGAGAACTGGTTACCCGGATCAGAAGAAAACAGTCCACATTCTTTGGGGATGTCACGAGAAGGGGAAGGCTGGCGTATGTTGCCACAACAGGAAGGCTGGAGGAGAAGAGAGGCAGACGGAGACCAAGAGAAAAGTTGCCGGAAAGTTTGTCAACATGGTATGGAGGAGCAACGGTATCAGAAATGATTCGCAGCACAATAATCAGAAGGTTGTGGACAGACATGATCACCAGCGCCACACGATATGAACTATAGGTTTGTAGGTGGAGCTTGACTTTAGTTGCATATCCTTTACAGCACGTGACAGTCAACCCCAGCGGTTTTTAAAAACTGTTTGTGATTTCTTGGTATGTTTACGTTCAGTAGTTTGCCAACGCTTTCTTAATGACCGGCACTCATACTGTTGTATAGGAACCAACGCAAGGCGGTCTAGATGGAGCTCAGGTTAACAATAAAACAGAACCCGTTTCGACTGGGATTCGAACTCGATGACCACCGGGCGACAGGCAAGAGTGCTAGTCTCCGCGATATTGTGACTCCCCACTCTTGAACACAGCCTCTTATATTTGTTTCTTTCGTTTACGTCTGTGAGTGCCTATATCAATATCTGCGAATAGGCAGACAGACAGACAAACAGACTGGTAGGTAGGTAGGTAGGTAGGTAGGTAGGCAGGCAGGATTTCAGGAACAGTTTTAGTGACCTACATTCGGATATGTTACAGTAATGAAAAATATCTATTGCAAAATGCGCATCGATTTGCTAACGACAGACAAATAATAGTAGAAAGCATTAAATTCTACTAAAAGGAATGAATCCCACACTGTACAATGGCGGCAAAGAAATAAGTAAATATAACCAACATTCATTGAACCATTATTTTAAATAATAAATGATCTGTAGAAACAAATGAAACTGAACAGTTCACCAGATCGATCAACACCGCATGCTTGTCGTGTGATTGGCAGGTCAGTATGTCCTGATCGCGTTCGTTATGTCATGTTTCAGTGTCTATTTGTCTCCTGCCTGGGATTCGTTTTCCGCAGACAGCTAGAGTTCCGGCGGTTAAAGTGACTATCTCTTCGTATTCATACGCCTGGGTAAAATGGATTACGGAGCACCGTTTTGTTTGTAGCTCGCGTGAATCCAGCGTTCGCATTTATTTATGTTGAGTTGAGTCGCTTTCTCTTTTCGTGTACTGTTACATTTTGTACATCTTGTATTTGTCTAGTTGCCTGGCAACAGGGCTGTGTCTCTTGTAATCTGGTCTTGTGATGTGCATGGGTTGTGTCTCTTGTAATCTGGACTTGCCCCAGTGGCATGGGATTAAAAAGAGGGCATCTACTTACTGCGAGGTGGCTTCAAATGAAAACGCGTGCTGTGCGTGCGTGCGTGTGTGTGTGTATGTGTGTGTGTGTGTGTGAGAGAGAGAGAGAGAGAGAGAGAGAGAGAGAGAAAGAGAGAGAGAGAGAGAGAGAGAGAGAGAGAGAGAGAGAGAGAGAGAGAGAGAGAGAGAGAGAGAGAGAGAGAGAGAATATAGTCTGAAAACTGTAAAGAACAAATATTTCATTTTTTGATGTAGTCACCACTGCGTTCAATGCAAGTCCTCCAGCGCCGATGAAATGTTTGAATTTCTGTTGAAAAACTTCTCTTGGTCGCGCGTGTGACCGCTCTGGGGTCACTACTCGGCGTGCCTGACTCGGTCGTGAACAGTCTGTCACAGAAGTCACGCCGTTTCCTACTCCACTCATACACTTGCAGGACCGACAGGCATGCATCGTCATACTGGACCTTCATTCGCCTGATGAATTTCTAACAGGTTTTACTCCATCACGTACTAAAATACGGATAACATAACACTGCTCCTCTTTGGTGCATGTAAAAGAGTGGGGCGGCCATCTTTAAACTGTCATTATGACGTCATCGTGTTCGTCTTCACCGTGGTGTCATGTGCTCAAATCTCTTGACATCATTAACAACAATATTGACAGATTATAAGACAATGGCATGGTTATTGTAATTTCAATCATAATTTTAAGATTTTCATTTGAAGTCCCCTCGTACATTGGATGATTGCACCACGTACAATTAACGTTGATAGAAGAAGAAGAAGAAGAAGAAGAAGAAGAAGAAGAAGAAGAAGAAGAAGAAGAAGAAGAAGAAGAAGAAGAGCATGGGGAGAAGGAGGAGGAGGAGGAGGAGAGATAACTGTCCTAGAGGGGTGTCATTGCTGACAGCTATACAAACGCCAGCTCGACTCATGAGGTCATGCTCTTACACAGAATGTTATATTGTCATATAGTTGAGACATGGAGACATCAAGACACACGGACTGCCGTAGCGTGATATAGCGGAGACATGGGGGATATGGGGACACACAAGTTACTCTATCATGTTTCTGTACTGACGTTCCATTGATACCACTTAAATACTGAAACATTCGCAACGTTTAAAAACAGGCAATTTATATTTGGCTTGCAAACAAAGTCAACAGTCAAACCGGCCAGTTGAAAAGAAATATAGGGAAGCTGCTGAAGACAAGTAATCTGGCTATGATTGTCCAAACGCAATTCTTGTCAATCATATCAAGAACTGTGCGTGGACATCAGTGCTTGACTCTTGACCCTGCACTTTGAACTCAGAATCATCGTTTGACTCCTGACCCTGCACTTTAAACTCCGCATCAGCGATTGACCCCCGACCCTGCATTTTGAACTCTACACCATGAACCCGAACTACAAGAATTTTAAATTGCAAGACAGCATCAGCGACAAAATCAAGGTAGGAACTTTGATGAACTGGTTAAAGCAGTTTCTTGGATACAACATCCACGTGGATCGGTACAGTCTGGGATTGGGTGTTAGGAGGTTTAGTTCCGGATCTTTGTATCGTTATCAGTGTCACCACCATCATCATCATGTTTACCGTTTTGGTACCATAATTATCACGTCATCGACAACAACCCTAACACACACAAAAATGGCCATACCCGTTGTTATCATCTTTTACATCTCTGATATTTTCGTCATTATAATCATCGCAAGAAATAAAATGTCTTCAATTTGATCAAAATCACTACCATAATATCTATTTTGTTAAATTCTTTCTGGTATAATACGCATTGCAACTAAATTATTATTCATCTCATCTCATTATGTTCCTCATGTACCTTGCGGTGTCGAGCTGAAGTATAATTAGTATAAATATCGGGAGAGTGCCCGCTTGTGGGCTTCATGTATCGATATTCCCATAGACTCTGCTATTCCCTCCGTCCAACGTTTACGTGGTCGGCCTCTTCCTCTGTTTCCCTCTGGTCTGTACATCATTGCTTGTTGTGGTATACTGATAGTTGGTAACCTACTTGGAAGGCCAAACCATTTGACTTGCTGCCTTCTAATAAAATCTAGTGCATTATATTATTATAATACTAATTTAACTACATTATTATTATAATACTTATTGTAACTACATTATTATTACTGTGACTTCCCGTTTTGACAGACGATTGTTCTTTTTAAAAAAAAGCGTAATAACTACAATCAGTGGATGGAGTTATACTTTTCCATAGCACACAGCCTGGGCTGAATTGTAGAGACTACACGTTGCACATGCAGCACGATCCTTGGTCTGCCTAATTTACCCCAGAGGAAATGCAACACCAATGTGTATCATTGCCACATCTGGAATAAGACAAGTTGCAGAATGAGGTCTTTCTGGTGACTGCCGATTCCATCGACGATGAACTGTGGTTTCCGTAGAGGACTTTTGTGTTGGCATTCTGGCGGCGGCATTATGCACAGTGTACCTGTGCGGGCTGTTGGATTGCCGAGACTCCTATCTGTTCCAATTTTCACTTTGGACAGTGGGGAGCATTTAGTGTGATATTCACTGGCACAGGAAAGGAGCATAATGCCGTGAAGTTGGAACCTCGACTAGCTGACTAACTAACTAACTAAAACTGCAGAAGTTGCCGGATCAGTATAGATATATTCAAAAAGTCCTAGGAGATTCGATCCTAGACAAGCTGCTGTTTAAGGCTTAGGGCCTGGTCTGGTCCCTGCCATGACATTTAGTCTGTAGAATGCATTATCTTGCTCTGGGATAGGCTTGTACCCTCCCAACTGCCGCCCCCCCCCCCCCCCCCCCGACAGAAACACAATTATTATTATTGTTGTTGTCAGCTGCTGATGCTTAGGGTGTAGAGAACGCAGTTTCACAATTCCCCCGACGCACGAGTCCAGGCTTCAATATCTGCTTCAGACAAAATGAAAGCAGACCGCTTTGCGTTGAATTCGATTATATAAGCGTTGGTCGTTCAGAAATCAATGACAAACTACTGATCGTACCAATTATCTAGTGAGTCCCCCCAAAAAATGTTTGCATATCCTTTACAGGACATCGCTGTCAACATCAGCATCTTTCAGCTGATTGCTGATTGCATGGCAAGATTACGTTTGCCATGCATTGCTTTCTGAGCGGCCGGCTCACATACCCCGTAAGTTACCGATGCGATTCGAACCACTACTGATTCTCACCGTCATCACGTTACTTACGAGAGTATACGAGATTACGGAGAAAAGTTGCTAACTTCTAGGCCAGGAAGCCGGCAGTGAGTCCCAAGCAGCCAGTAAATGCTGCGGTTGATTGCATCGTCCTGTAAAGGACAAGCAACTAGCTTAAAGCATTGTTTAAGATTGTCTGTTAGGACTTGTGATTTCTGTTATTTGTGTCTTCATCATTGTCACTATCATCATTATCATCCTCATGTATCATTGTAGGTTTTATAATTACCCTCACTATCATCAGTATCATCCCCATGTATCATTGCCACATTTATCATTATCACCACTATCATCATTATCATGTATCATTGTCATTATCATCATTATCGTCACTATTATCATCAGGATGTATCATTATCCACCGCTGTGTTATCATCAGCGTCACACAGCAACATCTAGCGGCGCACTGCACAGACAAGTGTTTGTGGCCAGGAGACACAGCCATCAACGGGACATTACCCGATTCACTGCCAACGGATAACATATCGCCAAATGTGACTCCCATTAGGACAGAAGGACGATATATCGCCACACCAGGTTCATCGTGTTATTTATTTTATTTCTTATTTCCTCCGCAGCTTCAATGTTCAGTGAACGGAAATGTACATTATAATACTTGTTCATTTGATTGTGTGCATGTCTGGTGTAAACGCACTTCATATTTGCCACCGAATCAGCTGACATTTGTAGCATACTGCCTAATGTTTAAGGTGCCCACTTCATCAGACAAATGGCAGCAGAAGAAGAATCCGACCATGTACACGATGGACAGAGGGAATAACAGAGTCTATGGGAATCTCGATAAATGAAGCTCATAAACGGGCACTCTCTCGCTGTTTATGCTTCACATCGACACCGCAAGGTACAAGAGGAGCATGATGAGATGATGATGATGATGATGATGATGACGCCATCAGTGTCCCACCGGGCCCATGTGTCATCGGGCAACATAACACCCTGGACAGCCCGTCACCGCCGACAGCAATCCTTACATCAACAGTTGCCTTACATCCTGTTAATTGTTATGCGTTTTGGATTTTCTAATGTTCACTATTAAAACATGTTATATTCTTCATCATATTGGCAGGGTACAAACCATGGTATATAATTAATTATATTGGGAAGATACAAACCATGTTATATTCTTTATTGTACTGGGAGGGTACAAGCCATGTTATATTCTTCATTACATTGAACAAACAATTAGACAGTTTAATAGAGGCCCTGGAGACGTGAATATACAGAATACTATGTTGTATTTCATGGAAATAAAAATAATCAAATACAGAGGTTCTAGAAAAACTGGGAATGAAAAGAGAGTTTATGAAAGAAATAAAAACACAGGCAAGTGAAATATTTCGGCCACGTTAAAACACACACCACTCTTATAAAAACCATACTGGAGGGTTAGGTTGGTGGCAAGCGAGCAAGAGGTAGACAATGATACAAGTGGAAAAATAACACCAAGAGCTGGACGAACAGCAGTTGGACAAAATGTACAGTCAGGGCGAGATATAGGCAGTGTTGGAGATCCATTGCAGCCGACTTTCTTTGTGGAGACGGAACCCGATTAATTGATATTCTTCATAAATATCACACAAAGCCTCATGTCTTAAATTTGATCAGAATTTCTACCATTACTACAGTACTTTTACTACCACATATTTTCCCTTCTTGTTTCCCCATCCGTATATATTACGTAAAATAACGACGTCTGTATCGGTATTAATTGTCTTCGTATTATTATTGCTATTACTCGAAGTCGACGTGGATTAAAGCGTTCACGCTTAAACTTCCGGTGCGGTGATGGCGGATAGTAGGTTCAAGCTTCGCCGCTCAGTTGGACTAAAGTGGTGACTTCTCATCCTTGACTCGGGGACGTAAATTACACATTGCAGTATTAACATGCCGGTCTCCGTGCCAAAAGCGATTCGTAATTCCGCTTACCTGCGTTCGAAACACAGCTGCGACTGATTTGGCAGCAGACTGTGTCGCGCTGAGTTTTAACGTGATGGTATGGGAGCCGGTCGTTCAGAAAGCAATGGAAAACTACTGAATGTAAACTTGTCAAGACATCACCAACAGCAATGTTGGTGTTGACAGCGATGTCCTGTAAAGTATCAACATAGTCAATTAAAGTTTCAAGTGTCCCCCTACTTGGTTGAGATTGTCAGTAGGGACGTATATTACAAAGTAGTGTGACAATATCATGTCTGTAGACTAGGCTCGGGTTCAAAGCGAGCGAAGTAAAAAAAATATCAATGACTATTATTCCACATACACCTATGTTGTGTCGCCAGCACTCACTAACCCACCTGTGCCTCTCAAACTAGGTCACTGACAATCCCGCGCATTTACACGTTCACGGCACGAACCAATCAACGACTAGCACGCGCATCGATCCGAGCCAGTAGGAGGCCACCTTTATTGAATATGTTAATAATGTTAGAGCCAGTCACACGGCTCCTATTTAAATATTCTCGAATTGTGACATGTTCATAGGTGTCTTCTAACTAGGATCTCTGGTAGGCTTTTGCGCAGGGAACGTTTCTCTTTCACAACAAAACTGAGCGTATATAAAATTATTAAAAATTTGTCGCGTATCCCTTACGGGACGTTGCAGTCAACATCAGCATTTTTCAGCTGCTGTTGATGTACTAGGCAAGTGTTACGTTCAGTAGTTTGCCATTACTTTGTGAACGACCGGCTCCCATACCAACACGTTCTTTGCTGCACAAATCGGTCGCAGCTGAGCTTCGAACGCCTGGTACCCGGCTCACTAACAGCGTTCGCAAGCCTTTAGCCACGGAGCCGGCAAGTAAATTAAATCGGAAGACTTTAGCCACGGAGCAGCATGAAATTATTATCCTTGTTAAAAAGCTAATAGCGAACGCTTTAGTGCAGCTGTTAGGGAACTACGCTGATAATGCCTTGAGCACCTACCTGCCATATCCGCTTGCTCTAATGAAGGAGAGGCTGACCACCGATACCCTTCCATTATTGTTCTCTCCAAACTATCATGACGTTTCAAGTGACCAAAATATTTCAATTTTCTTTCCAGCGCACTCAGTCTTATAGAATGTGACGGATCTGTGACAGCACAAACCCATTGTAGGTTCTTGCTTATGGGCTTTCATTTTTCTTGTCTTTTTAATGGTGTTCGTATCACAAATAGGGTGAATGCTGGCGATCGGAGACCGAAAACGAAAGACCTGACACATACAACACAATGAAAAAGCTGGACAAAACAAAAGACCTAACACATGCTACACAATGAAAAAGCTGGACAAAACGAAAGACCTAACACATGCAACACAATGAAAAAGCTGGACGAAACGAAAGACCAAACACATACTACACAATCAAAAAGCTGGACAAAACGAAAGACCTAACACATACTAAAAAAAATGTTTTGCATATGCTTTACAGGACATCGCTGTCAACATCAGCATCTTTCAGCTGATTGTTGATTTCTTGGCAAGATTACGCTCGGTAGTTTGCCATTGATTTCTGCGCGACCGGCTCCATACTCTCATAAGTAACTGGCGCGACTCGAACCGCATCCAATTCTCGTGCGCTCACGTCAACCACGAGAGTATTCGGGATTACGGAGAAAGCTGCTAACCCCTCGACCAGGGTAACACATACAACAAAATGAAAAAGCTGGACAAAACGAAAGACCTAACACATACAACACAATGAAAAAGCTGGACAAAATGAAAGACACGCACAAATAGAAGCAGATGAGTTGACAAAGCGGAGACATGGCCACTCGTGTTCCTTGATATAGACTTGGGTCAAAACGTGCGTTTGTATGTGTATGATTCTTTCCTTTTGTGGAAACTGTCAATTGCATTTGGTTTTATTTATTTCCACGCTAGCATGTTTCCTTTAACTGATTAAGTGCCAAAGGATAATATCGCCAGATGCGACCCACCATTTGCACAGAAGGACGATGTATCGCCATACTAGGGTCATCGTGTTATTTGTTTTGTTTCCTATACAAAAACAGCTAAAAAAAAAAAAAGAAACGCAACATTATTGCAGTTTCAATTGCAAGCTTGTGCCAACTTTCTATTTTACGGAATTAATGTTTCAATCCTGGCATGAAGACACTTTCAGACTTTACCAATGAAATGATGTTCATTACATTTGGTTTGGGCTATTAGTCTTTGCGACTGAGGTCTCCGTTTCAGTAAGGTGTATGGCCTCCTATGGCCTCTATCAGAGAACGACATCTCCTTGACATGGATCCGATTAACTATTGGATCTGTTGTTGTGGGATGGCTGCCCACTCTTCCCGCAGTGCAAGAGACAACTGTCGGAGATTGGCTGGAGCCACGTCTCGCTGGCGGAGTCGTCTGTCGAGTTCATCCCATAAGTGTTCTATGGGGTTCATGTCTGATGACATGGCTGGCCACGGAATGGTCTGGACGTTGTTGTCAGCGAGGAACTGGGTGGTGAGTTGTGCCACATGAGGTCGAGCGTTATCCTGCTGAAAAATCGACCCTCGTGCAGCCAGAAGTGGAAGGACGTGAGGATGAAGAATTTCAGCGACGTATCGTTGGGCATTCAGGCGCCCTTCAATTTGCACCAGGTCACTTCTTCCCATGAAGTTGATCCCCCCCCCCCCCCCCACATCAGTACACCTCCACCACCATGTGGAGGAGCCTCATCAACGCTGTTCTGGGTGTAGCGCTCACGAACTCTGCGGTAAACTCTTCTCCGTCTATCGTGTCGCTGGAGCACAAAAAATGATTCATCACTAAACCAAACCCGTCTCCAGTCATTCCCAACGGTCCATTGACGATGCTGATTCGCCCACTGCAGTCGGTTCTGGCGATGCCGGTCCGTAAGAACAGGACCTCTGTAGGGTCTTCTAGCCCAAAGACCAGCGTCGTGCAGCCGGTTCCTGACCGTTTGATCTGAAATTCGACGAGCTCCTGGCATTGACTGGACTGTGGAGGACGCAGATGCAAATCGATTCCTAAGGTGACGCAGCCGTATGAAGCGGTCTTCGGCAGCAGTTGTGATTCTGGGTCTTCCACTGCGCGGCCGGTCTGCCACTGAGCCAGTTTCTTGAAATCGCCTCCAAAGGCGACTAATGGTGCTTCTAACCACATTAAATTCTCTGGCTACTACACTTTGTGACTGTCCAGCCTGTAAACGTCCAATGATGATGAGTCGTTGTTCTGTAGTGAGATGAGTCATACTTGCGCATTGAATTTTCAACTGAATTTATTCGAGGAGCGTCAATCTTTTATAGGCATTCAATAATGTGGTCAGAGAGTTTTGTGTTCAGTAAGTTTCATGGGATTATCATGAACCTGTCAAGAGTTATTGTCAAAAATGTTGTTTTGACCTTAACCTCTTTCATGACCTCACGAATCATGAGGTAAGTACAATTCAGGTAACTACAAGACGTCAATGACCAGATGGACATGGTCGATAGGTTGACTGATGTCCAATCTGCGAATATCTTTTATAAAAGTAACACCAAAAATGTTGCATGTCTGTTCTTTTTTTTTTAACAGTATATATCTACCGGAATTTCGATTCTCAGTGAAAAGAAATTAACATTATAATGCGTGTTCATTTGATTGTGTCCCATATTTGGTCCAAATCTAATTCTTGTTTGGCACTGAATCATCTCATCTCATCTCATCATGTTCCTCTTGTACCTTGCGGTGTCGAGGTGAAGTATAAACTTCGTGAGAGTGCCCGGTTATGGGCTTCGTATATTGACATTCCCATGGATTCTGTTATTCCCTCAGTCCAACGTTTACGTGGTCGGCCTCTTCCTCTGTTTCCATCTGGTCTGTACATCATTGCTTGTTGTGGCATGCTGTTGACTGGTAGCCTACTTGCATGGCCAAACCATTTGACTTGCTGCTTTCTAATAAAATCTAGAGCAGCTTTAACCCCTACTTTAGTCCTGATTTCTTCATTTCTGATCTTATCTCTTCTTGATACGTTGAGTATTCTTCTCAGAAACCTCATTTCTGTTGTTGTGATTTTTCTTTTCTCTTTTTCTGTCATTGTCCAGGTTTGGCATTGGTAGCACAGAGTTGGTAGGAAGATTGTGTTGTAAAGTGCTTTCTTAGTAGTTATTGATACATGTTTGTTCTTTAGTATTGGTGCCATTTGTCCAATGAGTTGATTTGCCTTATTGCACCTATTTTCGATCTCGTCTTCTGATCTGCCATTTGATGATATTATACTTCCTAGGTACTTGAAGCTCTTTACTTGTTTCAAGGGATGTTCGTTTAGGTGAATTGTTGCTGTTTGTTCTTCTTTAGTTATAGTCATTACCTCTGTTTTGCTTGCACTAATTTTCATGTTATGTTCCCTACACATTTCGTTCAGACTATTCATGTGGTCTTGTAATTCAGCTTCTGATTTTGCTATTAGTGCTTGGTCGTCCGCAAACAGGAGTTCTCTAATGGTTAGATTTGCAGATGGTTCTTCTTCTGTGTTCTCGTCATGCGGTATTCTTGCTGTCTCTGCTTGGCTGGTTTCTTTACATATGTTGTCTATATATGTTATGAACAAGAGAGGGGACAGGACACAACCTTGTCGTACTCCAGATCTTATGGTGAAGGGTTCTGAGTGTTCTCCAGTTGCTCTCACTATGCATTCACTGTTGTTGTATAAACTTCTGCATAGGTTTGTTAGATGTGTACTCACTCCATATTGTTTAAGGATTTCCCACAGCTTGTTTCTATCTACCCTATCAAATGCCTTTTCTTGGTCGACAAAGGCTAAGTAGAGTGTTTCATTGAATTCAATTGATTTTTCTATAAGTTGTCTAAGAGCAAAAATGGCGTCTGTGCATCCTTTGTTTTTCCTAAATCCAAGCTGCGTTTCGCTTAGCTGGGGTTCTAAAGTAGTTCGTAATCTTTTTTCAAGAATTTTGCAAAATATTTTCCCAGTATGACTCAACAGTGAAATGCCTCTGTATTGTGTGCAATCTCTTTTGCTGCCTTTGTTTTTCCAAATTGGGATAATTATGGCGTTTCCCCAGTCTCGTGGTGTCTGTTGTTCTACCCAAACATGGTTGAATAGTCTATGTAGCCAAGCTGTTCCTACTTCCCTTGCTGCTTTAATTAGTTCATTTGGTATTTCATCCTGTCCTGGTGATTTGTTTAATGGGGCTAATCTGATGGCTTCTATAATTTCTTCTTTTAGTATGTCTGGTTCTAGTTCCTCGGTGACATCTGTGTAGGTCTCTTGAATTCCTGTGACATCTGATGGGATGTTGAGAAGTTGTTCGAAATACTGCTTCCATCTTATTAGGATCTGTTTTTGTTCACTTATTGGTTCTCCATTTTCGCTGTTAATTATTTCAGTTGGGTCAAAGGGTTCTCCTCTGGTTCGCATTGCACTTATCTTTTTGTAGAAGTTTCTGGTTGCCTCCTTGTAGTTTTTATTTAGGGTTTCTCCATACTCTTCCCAGTCTTTTTGTTTTTCCCTCTTTACTATTCTACTCACATGTCTTCTCGCTATTCTGTATTCTCTGTAATCACATTCCTGTTTGCTCTTCAACCACTTTTTATATTTTTCCTTTTTTTCTTTTACCGCTTTCTTTACTTCTGCGTTCCACCAACTTGTTATTTTCTTTATCCGTGTTTTGCGTTTTTTCGTGGTTCCGCATGTTATTTTTGCAGTATTTAAAATGCTTGATTTGAACATCTCCCATTCTTCTTCCACTGTTTTTCTTTCCGTAGGTAATTTTACAAAGAGTTCAGTTAGTTCTTTCTCATAATTTTCCCTTACTGCCTCGTCTTTAAGGTTTTTTAAGTTTACTGATTCGCATGGCATGTATTTTCCTGCTCTTTGTTTTCTTCTTCTAATGGTTCTTATTGTGGCAACGACTGCTTTATGATCTGTGTTTATACTGAAATTGGGCACTGCTCTTGCATCTAATATATTTCTCTTTCTGTTATTTCTTGTTAATATAAAATCAATTTGGCTTTTAGTATCTAGATTGTTCCATTTATACCAGGTGTATACTTGCGAATCTTTATGTTTATAGAATGTGTTTGTTACATAGAGGTCGTGTTGGCTGCAAAGCTCTATCAGTCTACTTCCGTTATCATTCCTTTCATTTTGCTGATCTCCAAATGCTCCCAGGTGTTTTTCTATGCCCACTCTGTTATGTCCTAGTCTTGCATTGAAGTCTCCCATAACTATGATGTTGTCCTGCTTATCTATTTTGTTTAGCACATCATGTATGTCTTCGTAGAAGTCCTCGCATTCTTGCTCATTATTGTTTGCATTACATGGTGCGTATATCTGTACATATGTTGTGATTGTTTGTTCTTTTATTCTCACTGTTATGATTCTTTCTGATATATATTTTATTTCTAGTATTCCTCTTGCTAGCCGTGGTTCGATGACTATTCCCACACCGTGTCTTGCCCTTTCTTGCTGTTCTACTCCAGAGTAAACAAACGTGTAACTGCGGTGGAGCTCCTTGCATCCTTTCCCTTTTGTTCTGGTGTCCGCTATTCCCATCAGACCAATATTCCTCTTCTCCATTGTTTCTATAAGCTCTTCTTCTTTACTATTGAAACCACAGACGTTCATTGTGCCTATTTTTTGAATCGCTGATCTATCTCGTAGTCCATTAACATTGCCGGGTCGATAGCCGTTTGGGTCAGTCCGTTTATACTTCTTGGTTTTTCTACGAGCAGTATGAAGATCCCCTGCCGGCTTGCTAGGCCAGTCGCAGGTTTAGGACACTAATCTGACCACAGGGAGTCCATCCCCTATGGCGAGCCATAGCCCCGTTAGCCCATGACCTCGCGGTCATGGTTGCCCGGTCTGCACCACTTGGAGGTGGGGGTTGACTTGTGTAGTCTGCGGGTCATCGGCAGGCTACTAATTTTCGCTCTTCACCCCTCCTGGGAGAGGCTAGCCGATCCTAACCCTGCTGGCTGCAGGGCCAGGCGCATTCCACACCTTACAGACCCGGCACTGAATCATAATGGACATAACGGGGACGACCCATTGCTGTGAAGTTGGAACTGCGACTAACTAACTAACTAACTAACTAACTAACTAACTAACTAACTAACTAACTAACTAACTAACTAACTAACTAACTAACTACGGAATCAGTTAATATAATCGGAAACAAGGCTATATATATATATATATATATATATATATATATATATATATATATATATATATATATATATATATATATATATATATCCATCCATCATGTGCCATGCCGGTAAGCGTGGGCGGTCATGTTCTGCCATCTCACTCGATCACCAGAGTCGTGGATCAGCTCCGTGTTTCTGTCTCGACCATGCCACAAGGCCAAGCCATCCAGGTACTTGCTTCTAGGTCTTCCCCTTGGTCTGTTCCCCTCGATCTTACCAGTTGTCACCAAGTTCTCCAAATCATTTCTTCTCATAACATGCCCAAAAAATTTTGACTGTCTACGTCTAATTTCTCTAATCAATTTACGATCTTCATTTGTTTCTTGAAGGACTTGTTCATTGGTCTTTCTGGCTGTCCATGGTATTCTTTGCATTTTCCTCGGAAACCACATCTCTACAGCCATCAGATGTTTTTCAGCTTGACTGCTCATTGTCCACGCTTCACATCCATATAAAAGTACAGGTTCAATGTAGCATCTCAACACTCTTTTTCTCGTTTCAATTGACATCTTTTTATTGGTCAAATGTTTTTCATCTTGCTAAAGGCTACTTTTGCCATGGCGATTCTCGTTCTAATCTCTTCAAGGCATCTCCCATCAGATGTTATTACTGTTCCGAGATAATTGTACCTGCTCACTTGTTGAAGAATATTCCCATTTACTTGTATATTACATTGTGGTATTTCGTCCTTCCTAGTGACGACCATAATCTGTGTCTGTGTGTGTATATATATATATATATATATATATATATATATATTGCTTTCACAATTTCTAGACCACGGTATAATAGTGAGTTGGTCAGTTCCCTTCCTCTCCAACTTAAATTCAAGTTCAACGACAATTACTAAAAGTTGTTCGGTATCAAATTTATAAGACGGGCAGGACGCAGAGGTGTTTCCAGGGCACCAGGGCTAGGTTCTAGACTGGCCAAGACCTACTAACACGTCCTAGCCGTGCGTCCTGGGCAACAGGTCCCTTCGGGGTCCTGGCTAACGTAGCAGGATCACTGATTCTTCTGAAGTCGGAGAGTATCTGCATGCACGGCAAGAACCACCAGTCTCCACACCAATAAGCCAGACATGGCACAACGGATACTCACGCAAACCTCAGGTCCTGTATGACAGCACACTGATGTTGGACAACAGGATGTCTTCATCCGACATGCAGGACGTCACCATCCGACATACAGGACGTCACGCTGGAGTTCACAGCCAGCGAACGCAAGCAAGCAAGCATAAGACGAGCGACTCTAGATCTAGAATCGTAATTGTATGGAAACGAGAATCAGTTTACCTGTTTGCTCCCGCAGAGATGAACTGTTTTGAATCCTTTCAACTATCTTCAGTGACTTGTTACATTAGAGTCAATTTGTTTGTTTGTGCTTTCTCTGTTTTCTGTGTGTTTCTATAGTTGGCGCTAATTTCTCTTTTGTTTGAGTCGTTTCATCCCTGTTGCTAGCTACTGGCTTGTTTAGAGATGGAGAATTATGTGGAAGATACAGAGACGTGGTTTTATAGAAGGATAATAAGAGCAAGGTGGACGGACAGAAAGAGCAATTAAAATGTGAAACAAAGTGAACTCACAAAGAGAACTGGCTATTCGTATTAGAAGACAGTCCGTGGCGAAGTGGTCAAGCCGTTTGACTCTGGCTCCGAAGGTTATGGGTTCGATTCCGGGCCGCGTCCTTCGCGTCACTAGTTAAATTTTTCGAAGACTCCTATGGGTCATCGCTAGAGCTACTGAGTTCGTGCTTTGTGCGACGCTTTCCGCGCTGCGGAAAGAGACCGAGCCATATGGGATAAAACTCGGTGCTATGAAGTCGACCCTGTCGACTTTTAAGCGACTTTTTAAGTCCACATTCTTTGAGCGTGTCACGAGTAGGAGAAAGCCGGAGTGTGTCGTCACAACGGAAAGGTTAGAGGGGAAGAGAGGCAGGGGGAGACCAAGAGAGAAGATGCTGGACAGTTTGACATCTTGACCTGAAGGAACGTCTGTATCAGAAAAGATTGGCAGTACACAAGACAGAAGGATGTGGACAGATATGATCATCAACGCCTAGCTGTGTAAACAATATTTCACAGAAAATAACAGAAAGTAGAGGGCCCTTTTCGAGGCCCAATGAACCCCATTTTAGCCGCATATTTGTATAGACAATCGGTACTCGAGTGGTTATGTCATCAATATCACACAATCTGCCGCCGAGATCAGCACGGCCGAATGGATAAGAGAGCTCAGTCTTAAACTTCCGGTGTGCTGATACCGAGGTGGCGGGTTCAACCCCTACACCGGTCAGTTGGACTAAAATGTTGACTTCTTGTCCTTGACTTGGGACGTAATTTACAAGTACCTCAGAAGCCATAGTTGGATAGCCTGATGACGAGGGACACTGGTGATTGGGAAAGCAAACCCACACTCAAAATTCAGTCTAACGCACTAGCAGTAGTATCATCTGTATTGACTACGCTTGAGTTCAAAGCGAGCAATCGCCAAAAAAAGACATATACCCCCCCCCCCCCCCCCAAGAAATCTTCTACTACTTATTTTAGTCTGTTGAATTCTTAATTAGTGGATATGGAAATAATTCAAGAGATTATATAGTCAATGAAAATTATATAGTCAATGAAAATTATATAGTCAATGAAAATTATATAGTCAATGAAAATTATATAGTCAATGAAAATTATATAGTCAATGAAAATTATATAGTCAATGAAAATTATATAGTCAATGAAAATTATATAGTCAATGAAAATTATATAGTCAATGAAAATTATATAGTCAATGAAAATTATATAGTCAATGAAAATTATATAGTCAATGAAAATCTGGCAATATCTGCTTTTTAATTTTTGGACTCCCGGCTTTCACAAGTTACAGTTGATGTTAATGTTACATTTATAGATATTAATATTGGTTTACATGTTTATATTCAAACTCACCTATTGAATCTGACATCATTTATAAATTAAAATTGATTTAAATGTTATATTTAAACATAAACATTGTTGTTAATGTTATATATATATATATATACATATATATATATATATATGGTTCGAGTGGCGCCAGTGACTTATGAGAGTATGGAGCCGGTCGCTCAGAAAGTTGTGGCGTGCTGATGAGCGTAATCTAGCCTAGGAATCAACATACAGCTGAAAGATGCTGGTGTTGACCACAATATCCTAAAACAGGATGGAGTCGCGGAAGAATATATATATATAGCAAATTATCCCTCGATCAGGAAATCAACATCAGGATTGGCAAGGCAGCAACAACAATGAACATGTTAGCAAAAAGAGTCTGGGAGAACAGGAAGCTTACTGCCAAATCAAAAGTCCTCGTCTACCAAGCCTGTGTCCTTAGTACTCTTCTTTATGGCAGTGAAACCTGGACAACTTACTCACGCCAAGAGAAACGTTTAAACAGCTTTCATATGCGGTGTCTGCAAAGAATACTTGGTATTAAGTGGCAAGACAAAATCACAAATACTGAAGTGTTGGAAAGATCAGGTTGTGTGACGGTGTATTCCATGCTCAGTCTTCGTAGACTTAGATGGATAGGACATGTTAGGAGGATGGATGATGGTAGAATACCAAAGGACATCTTTTTTGGTGAATTACAGATGGGTAGGAGATCTCAGGGTCGGCCTCTACTACGATACAAAGATGTGTGTAAGCGGGACATGATTGATACAGGCATTGGCAGCAAGTCCCAGCTGAACGTGTTGCATGGAGGGCAACTATCAGAAATGGAATAAAGACAAAGGAGAAAATGATTGCAGATAAAGCACACACAGAGCGTGAAAGACGTAAGATGGTGCAAAATGATGGAATTGACCATGTTTTCACATGCATCTACTGTGGGCAAACATTTGCAGCAAGAATTGGCCTTACCAGCCACACTCGCCACCGTCATGGATCGTAGTTATTAAGCCTTTTTGAAGCACAATGTACCAAACTATCGTCTGTCTAGACAGAAAGGTGCCAATGCAATATATATATATAAGGGGCTTCTCATAAGTCTTTAGCCTGACAATGGAAGAGTAGGGGGAGAAAATTGAAATTTGGGACAGTGCTTATTCCTTTTCAGTGTAGCCACCACCTGAATTTATGCATTTCTGCCATCGCCGCGTGACCTTGAAAAGACCTTCAGAATAAAACAACCTATTTTTCGAACTAAACCGGTTATCACAAGCCAGTATGACATCTTCGTCACTGTCAAAACGATTTCCTTTCAGCTGTATTTTAAGATTTGGTAAAAGTAAAAAGTCTGATGGAGCCAAATTTGGAGAATATGGTGAGTAGTGGAAGAATTTCAATATTCAAATCGTTGGCAGTTTGCAGCACAAGCCGTGCTTTATGGGAGAGCGTGTTGTCTTGAAGCAAAGGCAGAATTTGCGTACGCGCTACCCCTCGTTTTCTCGTCACAGCCTTTCTTAGGTTGATAATGAGATCTGCATAGTACTGCCCATTAACGGTGTTGCCATGAAGCATGTAATCTTTCAATATGACACCTTTGATGTCCCAAAAAACGCTCAGCATCACTTTTCTTGCAGATTTTTGTGCTCTTGGCTTGACATGTGTTGGCGAGCCCGGGGTTTTCCACTGCATGCTGGCAATTTTGGATTCTGGGTCATAATGGTGAATCCAAATCTCATCTACCGTCACCATGGTCGTCTACATATTTTTCTCCCGCCACATGTTGAGCAACTGGCCACAGCAACCAACCCGTGTTTGTTTCTGTTCACATGACATCAGGCGCGGGACCCAGCGGGCACACACTTTTCTCATGTTCAGTCCGTTGTGTGAAATTCTAAAAACTGTACTCTTACTCAGTTTTGCTAAACCCGATATCTCTGCAATTGTCATTTTCCTATCTTGGTCTATGATTTTCTTCACTTTTGCAGCATTTGCATCATTGCACTCTGAGGACGGTCGTCCTGATCTTGGCAGATCAGCAACTTGGGAACAGCCACACTTAAACTGCAAACACCAATTTTTCTTGTTTTTACAGAAGCATACGAAGGACAGACTTCCTCAAACACTTGCCCCATCTCCCTGTGTATTTCTATAGGTGTTTTTCCCTTAACATCAAGAATTTTATCACAGTCCTGGCGTCTGATTTCTCCATTGTTCTGACAAACCGTTGGATGTGCAGATCTGGTCAATAGGGTGTGTTGTGCCATGCAACATATCTGGAAAACCAGTTGAGGCGTGAAATTTATAATTCATATGTCCATTATAAATTAAATGAGCTATACATGTGCCAAATTTCAATTTTCTCCGCCTACACCTTCATGGTCAGGCGGCAAGAATGAGACTTATGAGAAGCCCCTTGTATATATAGAATTTCATATAGCATCTCAGCACTCTCTTCCTTACATTCAGTGCATTTATTGCATAAGATACTCTTCATTTTCTGAAATTCGGCTTTTGCTTGCCCTATTCTGCTCTTGCCGGTCTCCGCGGCCTAGGGCTTAACGTCTTTTTACGTAATCCTGTATATCCACCTGATTAACGTAACCTGCGCGAGAATCGGTAGCTATTCTCAGAAAGCAATGGTGAACTATTGAGCGTAATCTTTCCAAGAAATCAACAATCAGCTGAAAGATGCTGATGTTGACAGCGATGTCCTGCGGGGGAAAAATTCTGCTCTTAATCTCTGTTGTATATCTTCCATTTGATGCTATAAATGCCCCTAGGTATTTAATATTATCCACGTGGTTAAGAATTTTCCGTTATATTTCTGTCACATTTTGGTGTCACTGCCAGACGGTGATTTACGATAAATAATGAAACATCATCAAAATTGCTAAAATGGTCCAGGGTTGTACCAATCCAACAGAATGTAGAAGCATAATACCAACAGTGATCAATGACTCGAAGCCGGCATTCATCATGTTGAGGCTCTATTTATTTGCCTATGTCCAAGCTTGTCACATATTCAGTAAGATTAATGATAAATTACAATTTGTTGATACCGTGCCTGTTATGGCCAGGCGGGACGGTAGTGAAAATATTAAATGTGAATAAAGCACTGTTGAACATATTATATACTTGCAAATATAATGTCCCAGTATTTCTGCACTTCACCAATCAGCCTCTGCGTCACCTTGTCCTGCCTTTCTAAGTTTCATTCTGCTACGGTTACAACTGTCCTTCGTGTTCGGGCTTATCTAAATCAGGCCGTACTAATTTCGTTCTTCCATACAATATTTGTTAGCCATCATTGCGATGTCCTGCCAGTTTATAATTTATCTTTATTCTGCAAATCGAATAGTGCTGCCTCTTCTGTCAAGCCCCAAGATCTGACTGTTTGTTGTTGTTGACTACTTCTGACGTTTTCTCCTTTTTTCGTCATATCCTTGGTTTCTCGTAAAAGTTGGTTCGCGATTTTCTCACCAACTCTATTTGACGTCATTTCGTCTACTTGGCAGTCACCATTGTTACCGTTTTCTTGATATTCAATGAGAGTCCTTTCTTTGCACTCTCTGTTACTACAATGTCCATCAAATGTTGTAGGTCTGTTGCATTATCCGTCCCAATACTGTCATCTGCATAGCGTATATTGTTTATATTATAACCTCTGATTGGTATACCTGGCTTCTCTTTGATCTCTCTCATTATTACTTCGCTATAGAGGTAGAAGAGATCCAGTAACAAAACACATTCACGTCGTACTCCTAGTTTTATCTGTTCGTAACTGCCCTCTTTATTTCCCATTTTAATTGCTGATAATTGGTTCCAGTAAATATTCATTATTATTTTTTTTAGATCTTTCCCATCAATGTTATCTTCCAACATTTCAATCAGTTCATGTTCTACATTATCAAATTCCTTAGTATAATCTATGAAGCATAACTATATGTCTTTCTGTGTCTCTATTGACCTTTCTATTAGTGTTCGTAATATATATATATATATATATATATATATATATATATATATATATATATATATATATATATATATATATATATATATATATATATATGTATATATATATATATATATATATATATATATATATATATATATATATATATATATATATATATATATATTCATTGGCACCTTTCCGTCTTGACAGACGATAGTTTGGTACATTGTGCTTCAAAAAGGCTTAATAACTACGATCCATGGCGGTGGCGAGTGTGGCTGGTAAGGCCAATTCTTGCTGCAAATGTTTGCCCACAGTAGGTGCATGTGAAAACATGGTCATTTCCACCATTTTGCACCATCTTACGTCTCTCACGCTCTGTGTGTGCTTTATCTGCAATCATTTTCTCCTTTGTCTTTATTCCATTTCTGATAGTTGCCCTCCATGCAACACGTTCAGCGGCGACGTGCTCCCAATGTGCATTATCAATGCCTGTATCAATCATGTCCCGCGTACACACATCTTTGTATCGTAGTAGAGGCCAACCCTGAGATCTCCTACCCGTCTGTAATTCACCAAAAAAGATGTCCTTTGGTATTCTACCATCATCCATCCTCCTAAGATGTCCTATCCATCTAAGTCTACGAAGACTGAGCATGGAATACACCGTCACACAACCTGATCTTTCCAATATTTCAGTATTTGTGATTTTGTCTTGCCACTTAATACCAAGTATTCTTCGCAGACACCGCATATGAAAGCTGTTTAAACGTTTCTCTTGGCGTGAGTAAGTTGTCCAGGTTTCACTGCCACAAAGAAGAGTATTAAGGACACAGGCTTGGTAGACGATGACTTTTGTTTTGGCAGTAAGCTTCCTGTTCTCCAAGACACTTTTTGCTAACATGTTCATTGTTGTTGCTGCCTTGCCAATCCTGATGTTGATTTCCTGATCGAGGGATAATTTGCTATTTACCTCTGTTCCTAGATATGTAAAATGGTCTACTATCTCCAGTTCGGCGTGGTCAATAAAGATTGATGGTACACCATGTGCACCTTGTAACATAATCTGTGTCTTCTTTTTGTTAATTGTTAAACCAAATTCAGAACAAGCATTGGAGAATGCAGATAGTAGATGTTGTAATTCTTCCTCAGAGTGGGTCGTAATCGCAGCATCATCCGCAAAAAGCAACTCTCTGATCAGTACCCTGCTAATTTTGGTCTTGGCCTTCAATCTCCGAGCATTATAGAGGCCACCATCTGAGCGTGAGTGAATGTATATACCGTCATCCTGATCACATATATATATATTGCATTGATTATACCCTTTCCTTCCGCAAATATATAGTGTTCTTTACTAATTTCCATTTTTAATTTCTTTCTTGTTCCTTCTCATTATAATTCCTAGTAGAAGCTTAGTGATATGGTTTATGGGGTTAATTGTACGAAAATCTTCGCATTCAATTGCTCCTGGTATTTTTGGTATAGCTATACGTACATATTTCAGCATATGGCTTGGTAAATATCCACTGCTGTAAATATCAATCAACATTTTGGTTAATATATGTGTTCTGAATTCTCCCAATACTTCTAATTCTTCCACTGTGATTTCATCTGGTCCAGCTGTTTATCTTTTCTTCATATGTTTCATAGCGTCAGCGACTGCTTCTTGTAGAATAGGTGGACCTTCTAAGTTACTTCCTTCTGTTAATTCTTCCCTTTCTCCATCCTATAAGTATCTTATATACTCAATATATCTCTTCATTATAGGACCTTCCTCGAATAATAGTTTTCCTGTTTTTGATTTCAAACACCCTGTATTTATTCTTATTTTTCTTCCCGTGAGCTCACTGATTTATCTGTGCGTCTTTTTTGTAACTTTAATGGAATTTAATTCAATTTTATTCTTAACTGCATTGCTCGTTGAACCAACTTTCTTTTGCTTTCACACATTTATCTCTTATTTCTTTATTTATCTTAGCATATTCTTGTTTGTCATTTTTATTCTGTTTCCTTTTGCCCATCAGCGTTAAGATTTCTTCATTCATCCATTTTTTCTTAGCTTTTTGGCTTCTCTCTGGTAATATGTCTTTTCTAGTTTGATGAATGGAGTTCCTTAACATTTCCCATTGATCATTTATACTCTGTATTTTAGCTATTGCATTGTACCTATTTTTCACAGTCACTATGTATTGTTCTTGAATTTCTCTGTCTACTATCAGAACGTCTTTATTAAGTCTCACGTTCTTAGCACAAATCTTTCTTTCTCTTTAAGATTGCTTTTATTTGTCCACATAATGGTACATGATCACTATTACAGTCAGTGCCAGGAATTGTCTTTACATTAATTAACGCATTTCTAAATCTTTTATTAATAAGTATGTAGTCAATTTGGTTGCGTATTGTCTTATCAGGACTTTTCCATGTGTATAGTCGTCTTTTATAGTGTTTAAACTACGTGTTTCCAATTATCATATCATTACTATTTGCCCATTCTATTAGTTTCTCTCTTCTTTCATTTCTTGTACCTAAACCATAATTCCCCACTATATCCTCCATGTTTCCCTTTCCTACTTTTGCATTAAAATCTCCCAGTATTATTTTTATTTCCTGTGATCCAATTTGAGCATCGCCATTTCTATTTCGTCGTAAAACTGTTGTATTTCTTCATCACTACTGCTTGTTGTTTGTGCATATACTTGTATAATATTTATATCTATTGGTTTACCTTTGATTTTGACCATAATAACTCTATCTGAAATACACTAGTATCCATTAATTGACTTGGTAGTGTTTTCATCAAATATTATTCCTACATCTCTTTCGTGTTTACACTCCCCACCCCTTGCCTTCCACATCCACAGTGTGTCTTTTACCTCTGCCTTTGACAGCCATTTCCGACTGTCAGGACAAGTGAGTGCCCTACTCTGCTCAGCTGCAGAGTTTTCCACTTATTCCGGTGGATACTCGGTCCCAAGGGCTGCGTTAGCCACACCGTGGTGTGTTTCCCATCCTCTACCACTGAGAGGTGCAGTTGGGATTTTCCCTTTCCTAAAGTTATTGTCTATAATGGCCAAAACTCTCCAGTACTTTTAGAGGACGTTTCATTTATAGAAACCAGATTCAGAAGGCCGTGTGTAGAGTAAGACCACAGTCTGCTCTAGTAAAGGAAAGGTGCTGAAGACGGAGGCAGCCAGCCAGGAGGCGCACCACAGAAATCAGGCTGCCACGTAATTACGCCATGACAAGGAAGAACAGAACAGTGTACAGCGCAGAACAGCCACTCTCAGCTTCCTTGGTGACGAATACCCAAAGGACTTTTTGATCCGAGTCTTCACAGATGGGTCAGCACAAAATGCTGTTCGAAATGGAGGAGCGGGAGTGTACATAGAATACCCAAATAATACTAGGGACACGGCCAGAATTCCAACAGGAAAGTACTGCCATAACTATGATGTTGAAATTGAGGCAATCAAGATAGCAACAGAGAAATTACTAAATACCAGCTATGGTACACAACCTGAGGTGATATTGACAGGTGCAAAATCAGTACTCGAGGCGCTCCTGTCTGGGAAATTGCCAGTACTAAGGACACTACTTTCTGAACTTAGCAGTCAGCATAAGGTCACCATACAGTGGATACCATCCCACGGTGGAGTACCCGGAAACGAAAGAGCTGATCGATTAGCTAAGGAAGGAGCAAAAGAAGAACAGCCTGATGTGCCCATTAATACCATCAAAAGAAAAGAATGATCAAATCAGTGAGAAGGCCACTAAAACCTGCCCAAGACGACTCAGGCTTCTCTATGGGACATATTTTTCTGTCCCATCCCATCCCATCCCAAGGGACTTTTCCCATGGGAATAACATTCCCATGGCCAAGCCTGGCAGGCTTGTCCATGGAACATATGTTTACTTCCCATCCCATCCCATCACATGATAAGTTATGCCTGTCCCGTCCCATCCCATGGGACCTTTCTCATGGGATTCCCATGGGAATAACATTCCCATGGCCAAGCCTGAGATGACTACCACGTTATGGACAGACCAGAACAAGTCATTATTCTGCGCCTCAGAACAGGACACAATAGATTACGCAACCACATGTATACAAAATTCAAGATTGGTGAATCAGCCACGTGCACATGTGGATTGGCGTCGCAGACAGCAGAGCACATACTCCAAGACTGCCCAAAATATAACATATCTAGGCAAACCTTCTGGCCTAGAGAGACGATGGACCGCTGAGTGAACTAACAAAGACGTTAGATTCATACAAGAGATAACATTGCAGTTATAGACATATTTCAAGCGAACGAAAGAAGAAGAAGATATATAGAAATTAAAGTTGATTTAAATGTTTTATATCCAGTGGTCTCGCTGTGAAAGTGTTCTGAAGTGCAGTGTTTTCGGAGTTCCTGGGGGTTGTCACTGGAGCTACGGAGTTCCTGCTCTGTGCGACGCTTTCGGCAGACTACTCTTCGGAGAGTGACTAAGTCATATGGGATAAACATGGTGCAGTGAAGTCATTGCTATATTCTTTAATCCCCACCTTAAAAACAATTGATGTCAACGTTGCGTCTAAAGTTACAATTAATGTGGCGATTATATCAAACAGTTAGAATTTATGTTAATGTTACATCTTCGATGTCAATGTTATTTCTGAAAGATACATTTGATGTTCACGTTACAATTAAAATTGATGTTAACGTTATATTATTGATGTTAATACTATATTTTAAGAATACCATTTATATTAGTATTAGAGACGCAAAGGTGTTTGCAAGGCACCAGGGCCGGGATCTATACTGGCTAAGACCTACTAACACGTCCTAGTCGCGCGTCCTGGGCAACAGGTCCCTTCAGGGACTTGGCTAACATCAGTAGGATCGATGATTCCTCCGAAATCGGAGAGTGTCTGCCTGTACGGCGAGGAACCACTAGTCTGCACACCAATAAGCCAGACATGGGACAACGGATACCCGCGCAAACCTCAGGTCCTGTATGACATCACACTGATGTTGGACAACAGGATGCCTTCATCCGACATACAGGACTTCACACTGTAAGTTCACAGCCAGCGAACGCAAGCAAGCAAGCAAGCATATTAGTATTAAATGTATAGGTTAAAACTGGTTTATATGTTATAGTTAGAAATTTAAATGTAGTTGATGTCACGTATACAAATTAAATTTGACGTTAATATTACATTTAACAGTTAAAGTTGATGCTAATTTTACATCATTGATATTACAGTTTATCTAAAGGATATATTTGATGTCCACGTCTTCCTCTTCTTCTTCTTCTTCTTCTTCTTCTTCTTCTTCTTCTTCTTCTTCTTCTTCTTCTTCTTCTTCTTCTTCTTCTTCTTCTTTCTTCTTCTTCTTCTCATCATCCTCTTCCCCCTTCTCTTCCTCTTCCTCCTTATCCTCCTCAACCTCCTCCTTCTTCTTCTGAAGCTCTTTTCAGGGATGTGCCTCACACCAGTTGTACACCCCAACTTCGGCATGCATTAGGGTCAGGTTTACTTCCTCTATACAGATTCCATCCAAGGTCAGGAGCTCTGTCTGAACTGTCACATCAGTAATATTAATGTTGTATCTAAAAGATCAAATTAATATTAAAGTTACAACCAAGAGTTACACGTGATGTTATTGTTACATCTAAAAGTTAATATTTATGCCGATGTTACATATATGAGAAACGATCTTCAAAATTGTTTTCAAAGTCACAGTCAAAATTTTCCGTAGTCACCGCTTCAGCCCAGGAATAGCCACAGCGGATCAATACAAATTTTCCCATTATAATTCAATACATTGAGTGGAAGGCAGACGGGATGCAAATAGAGTTGATTGAAGCGGGCAATAAACCAAATGAGACCACTCAAACAATTGTACAGTATATAATTGAAATACTGAATGAAATCGTTAACTGACAGAAAAGCGCAAAGCACTTTCTGAAAGTAAGTACTCCTTCTTCTTCTTCTTCTTCTTCTTCTTCTTCTTCTTCTTCTTCTTCTTCTTCTTCTTCTTCTTCTTCTTCTTCTTCTGCTGATGCTTCTGCTTCTGCTCATGCTCCAGCTCCCCCCATCATCCTCCTCCTCTTCCTCCTCCTCAAGTGCAATGTACCTGGTCTGTGGCTGGCGTTGGCGACCAAGACTCGTCAGTCCTCTCTGTCCTATGATGTGATAATGAAAGTTGTGGTGTTTATACAATCATTTATTCCTCAGATGTTTATTGGTTGGGTCTCTTCACCGCTCGGTGTGCTATTGGTGCATGATAAGGCAGTCGTTCTCGGGGCTCTTTGGGATCTTGTATAGTGAGGAAGAAGCAGATAGATCATCACGGCCTGGGGAGATTGGTGGTGCTGCAGGGAGTGACCAGAGGATCTGGTCGACACTCAGGACTCCGAGGAAAGGTCAGATGGACACATTATAAGACAGCTACTGGTACTATTAGTATTGGGACTCTTCGCTGGTTGTTCAAAATGAGAACGGCGCACGTATGGGAATGTCCCGTGTCTGTGATGTCGGTTCTTGACTTAACTCAGGAGTTTAATCTTTACACATCTTCCTCCATCTACTTCGCCCAATGTTTTCTCCACACAAGACCAATTTCTCTGTGTGACCTCTTCTGTTGAGGGCGCCGTAGTTGTGCAGTGGCTAACTCGCATTGGGGTTAGTTTTTAAAATTGACGTGAGCTCAAAGGTCATCCCAGGCTAAAATTGGTACCAGAAAATGTTTTGAGTAGTAAAGGCTAGTTGGTTAGTTAGTTACTAAGGTATTTAGTTTGTTAGTGAGTTAGTTACTAGAGTAGTTAATTAGTTAAGTAGTTATTTAGTTAAATAGTCAGTTATTTAGTTAGTTACGAAGTTAGTTAGATAGTTAGTTACTAAGGTAATTAGTTAGTTAGTGAGTTAGTTACTAGAGTAGTTAATTAGTTAAGTAGTTATTGAGTTAAACAGTCAGTTATTTAGTTAGTTACGAAGGTAGTTAGTTAGATAGTTACTAAGGTAGTTAGTTACTAAGGTAGCTAGTTAGATAGTTACTTAGCTGGCCGACAGATTATCCTGACTGCATATCGAACCATTCATTCCACGAGTGCTCATATCCCCTTCCTCTGTGTATCAAATCACTCAGCGGGCAGCGATTGATGACACAGACTTTGTTTTGGTTTACCATTTTTTTTAAATCCCTCAACATGGCACATCTGTCTGGTTTCACCCATGTTGACTTTGTGTTCTTGTAGTCTGGTTTCACTCCCTATTGACTTGATGTTCTTGTAGTCTGGTTTCACCCCTGTTGACTTGATGCTCTTGCAGCCTGGTTTCACCCCTGTTGACTTGATGCTCTTGCAGTCTGGTTTCATCCATGTTGACTTGATGCTCTTGCAGCCTGGTATCACCCCTGGTGCTTGATGTTCTTGCAGCCTGGTTTCATTCCTGTTGACTTGATGTTCTTGCAGCCTGGTTTCACTCCTGTTGACTTGATGTTCTTGCAGCCTGGTTTCACTCCTGTTGACTTGATGTTCTTGCAGCCTGGTTTCACTCCTGTTGACTTGATGTTCTTGACTGGTTTCATCCATGTTGACTTGATGTTCTTGCAGCCTGGTTTCACCCCTGGTGCTTGATGTTCTTGACTGGTTTCATCCATGTTGACTTGATGTTCTTGCAGCCTGGTATCACCCCTGGTGCTTGATGTTCTTGCAGCCTGGTTTCATTCCTGTTGACTTGATGTTCTTGCAGCCTGGTTTCATTCCTGTTGACTTGATGTTCTTGCAGCCTGGTTTCATTCCTGTTGACTTGATGTTCTTGCAGCCTGGTTTCACCCATGTTGACTTGATGTTCTTGCAGCCTGGTTTCATCCATGTTGACTTGATGTTCTTGAAGTCTGGTCAAAGTTGCTGATTCACGGTCTCCGGCTCTCCTGTATGTCTGACATGTAATCACGTCTATGTTATATTATATTCCCTTTCAAATTAATGATGCTGTTGATTCTGTTCTGAACTAGGGATGGAGTTATACCTCTATATAGCACACAGCCTGGGATGAATTGTAGAGATTATGTGCTGTTCATGCAGCATGATCCCTCTCTCGGCCTGCCTAGTTAACTCCAGAGGAAAGGTAACACCAGTACATATGGAATCAGACAAGCTGCAGAAGCTGCTAGTTCAGCAACGCAATGCTCTAACTGTCCGCCTATCGGAGCTTCAATCCTAGAATAGTTACCGACCAAGGTTTAGGGCCTGGTCTGCCGTGCCCTGACATTTAGTCTTTGCGTTGCATTTCCTCACACCAGGTTAATGTTTGTACCGCCCTAGTTACGCTCCTCAGCCCGAATGCCGTTGGTACAATATGGGGTGTCGGGTTTGGTAAGCACCGCCCAATATTCGGCGCTAACAGAAAAGCAGATAGTACTGTCTTACTATCATACAGTCAGCTACAGTCATATCTAACTAAGACCTACCACTCCAACATTCGGTGCTACAGAAAGCAGATAGTACTGTCTTCTATCATACAGTAGCACAGTCATATCTGACTCGCACTATGATCTGACACTTCAGTTCTCTACTGCGAGATAAGTAAATCAACGTAACGTTTCCAATGAAATGCAACAACTATAACCTAACTCAATCTGACACATCAAAACCAATAACCCACTTCTATCAATAACAGCCCAATCAACCCAGACGAGATCAAACACACTTTTCCAATTTCTAATTTACAACTTCTGGTAAAGCTCTACTCAAATGTGAGCCGGTCACGCTTCATTTACCCTTGTTAGCCGTGTTGTCATGGCGACAGCTTTTATGACGTGCAATTGCTATAGGGGCGGTAATTAATGTTCGCCCGCACGTGAAAATCTCGCGGTAGTTTCCCTTGTTTCAGCACTTTTTGTCCGATGGCACCGATTATGTGTGTTACATAGCGTATGGCAGGGCTTGTCTCAGGGATAAGATGAATACATTTATATGTGTTGAATAGAGCTGTCTGGGTTCAAATAGCTTAATGACGCCCAGATTCCTTCTACAATCGTGTCCAGCTTACATCAATGTTAAAAGTTAGTTGCATATCCTTTACAGGACGTTTGCAGTCAACACCAGCATTTTTTGCTGTAGTTGATGTCTTCGGCAAGTTCACGTTCAATAGTTTGCCATTGCTTTCAGAATGTCCGGCACCTATACCACTTCATAAAAAAATTTAAAAAAAAACAACAGCGCAACGCGGTCTACAGCAATGTAGATAAACAAATCATGTATCTGTCAACGAGAGTTCTATCAGTAAATGTACGGGCATGTTATAAATATGGTTATATCTACTGCATTGTTTTTATTAGAGGCTTTAACGGGGAGTTATGACTGTGAACCAGGAAGGGGGTGTGTGAGAATCAGTAGAGGAGAATAAGAACCGGAAGAGGAGGAAGAAGAAGAAGAAGAAGAGGAGGAAGACGAAGAATAAATTGTAAACAATATTTACATTTTAAAACTCGTGTTCTGAACGACGAAGTTAAAAAAATAAAAAAACGAATACACGACCTTCAGGAGCGTGGGACAGACGATTTGACAAAATCGACACGAAGAGATATTCTGTCACATCGTTCTACTATCTCCTCCATGTGCATGGGGTTCCCTTTAGCCTTGTACCTCGAGTTTACCCAATACACATCTTCCCTGTCTCTCTATACGGATCTATGCTGTCAATACGATCATCGTCCCTGTCAGGAGATTGTTAACTGGCATTGACCGTGACGCATCTGCATACCTTGCAGTTTTCAACAGACTATATTGTATTTGTGCGTTGACATTTTTCTATCCCATGATAAAAGACTGACAATAATCGCCTCAAGATGGCTTCCTTAATTTCTGTTGTCAATAATCTATCCAGTTGTTACTTCTTCTTCTTCTCCCTCTTCTCCCTCTTCTTCTTCGCCTTGTCTTCTTATTCTTCTTTTTCGCCTTGTCTGCTTCTTCCTCTTCTTCTTCTTCGCCTTGTCTTCTTCTTCTTCTTCTCCAGCGATCATCGTTTGCCAGGCGTCTGTTCCAGTACAGGTTACAAAGAAGATGTTTTATTTGAGGTCTTAAACGGTTTCCCAGAGTTCATCTCGCAGTGTCGCCCCTGTTGACCAGATTTTCTCCCTCAGTTCGACAAAGTCAGGGCAAATTCTTAGGACAAGCTTTGGGGTTTGCTTGAGTGTTCCACATTTGCAAGCAGCAGAGTCAGGGAGAACCATTCGGTAGAGGCGGAGAGGTGAACTCTAAGCCCTCAATGTCCTGTTCTGAGTCTGAAGACTGTGGTCTGTGCATGTCTGCCAATCTCATTTATGCTCTCCTGTTCTGGTCTGTTGTGTTTGTTTTCTTGACTTCAAATTGCTCTCATAAAATGATGTAGTAGTGTTATAGTTATACCCTCTCGAAAACTATGGGATGGACAGTGTTGCTAGAATTTTCCGCCAGCCTTTGCCAGTTCGTCTGCCTTCTCATTTCTAGGTACAGCGAACGAAAGAAGGCAATTTCCAGGTGTACCACAGTGGACTGATATTCAACTGATTCAATCAATTAATCAGGTGCCGTCTCCACAATGAAGGTTGGTTGCAATGGATATCCAACACTGTCTGCCTCTCGCCCTGATTCTGTCAGATTGCTGTTCGTTGTATCTCTTCATGTTATCTTCTCACTTGTATCGTTGTTAACTGATTCACTGCAAAACGGAAAGTAGATTTGTACCAAACGAAAATTGATGGCAGAAAATGGGAAGCAAGGGTGTGCCATAGTAATAATGTAAAAATTGTCAAAATAGTAGCAGATATATTGTATTATATATCAAATTAAAGATTGCACAAGGAACACGTCAATATTTATACTTTTGGAAGAGGTGAGAAATATCATCATAATAACGTTTAGATTTTGTAAAAAACATTTAGAAGAAAGGGATGACAATTATTAAAGATTTTCACTGACCAAGGCACTACTTCTCCCTATTTCATGATAACCCAATTAAATGTACCGAACAATGATAAACACACAACTTTTCTTCACCAGTATCACAAGAACTGCCCCTTAACACCATCAAAACACAATTACAACATGATATTTTGAAGCACATCATTTTCAAACAAAATTGAAAAAGTCAGGAAAACACCAGGCAGATTTGTACTCATTAGAATGAGAACCAATATATACACAATTTTCTATGTAGTTATAATTATTTAATTGCATAAAAGTCACACACCAAGCGTTTGAGACGTAAGATGGTGCATGATGGTGGAAATGACCACGTGTTCACATGCACCACTGTGAACGGAATTTACAGCGCAAATTGCCTTTCAGTCACACTCGCTACCGCCATAGTTAAAAGTTATTATGCCTTTTTAAAGCACAAACTATCGTCTGTCAAGACGGCAAGGTGCCAATGATGATATGATATAATTATTTAAATACTACTCAGTTTATTTGTGATAGGCAAATTAAACTTAGGGGCATAAGTGTGGCCCATTAGAGCAAACATAATTTGACACGTGCCATCATATGATGGCGAACTATAACTGTTAGTTTTGTTTCCCATAGACCACCTTCATACTAATTTAATTGAATAATCACATTCATTCATTCATTCATTCAGTAGCATGTCCTTTAGAGAACCTCGCTCCCATAACAACCTTCCGGAAAACCTCTCGATCATAAGCAAGATGTCCCACGTCTGATGAATAATCACATTACTGTAGGTAATATCAGTTTCAAAACATTTTACAAGGTCCTTTAAGAATATAGGATATTGTCATGGTCTTACTCTTATCTAAATAATGGTTCGGGTTCATACAGGCAACAATACACTATTCGCTAGGATATAGAACATTTATTGTGTAAAGTGTACAGTTGGCGCAGTGGGTAAACAGACCCGCGCTCTCTTATATTACATATCACAGATAGTTAAACATCCAACATATAGTTGTCATACAACAATCTAGCACACTATCTAGCCTAAGTATATCTATGAATATCTATGAGTCCCTCTCAGGCAGGCCTTGTTGTCTCTCTCCAGTCCGTTTGTCCTCTGCCCGTCTCCGCGTGTCCTAACTCGACACGGGCGGTAACTCTGTCCGAGTTCCTCGTGGACCCCGCATTAGGCGGGCCACATCAGTGTCCACGGAATCATGGACTTGGTGACCATCTCTTTCGAGAAGGTTCTAGATTACTCGGGTCCTGCTCGACTCAATGGTTTCCCTTGGGCTGGAAGTTGCAGCCCTTTATTATATGTGAACGTGAGGCGGTGACAGGATCCCTCCTCCCCCCTGACATGATTTGTTGTTGGGTAATTAGATCTGTTCTAATTCTGTCACCGAATCACATAAAGTTGGTGTTTGTAGTTTGGTGGATAGTAACCTGGTAACCTACCTATTAGCACTAAAAACTCATGTATTCTACCATACAACACTTATCTGATTTGGTGCAGAGATCCCTGTCTCTCGTGTGCTTAAATATGCTTATCAGACCGAAGTTACGTGGCGTTTTAGTAGTTGTATTGACAACTCGCCCTTCTCATAGTACCCGAAATGGTACCCAGACAAATAACCCCTATATAATCAGAGGGTTAACAAGACCGAAGTCTTGGCTAAATAAGTACACCTTCAAATCTTGATCTGTGTGTGTATTTCTATACACTTTTACTCCCGTATGTTATATAATGCTAAATATGTAGTTACCTTGTTCTTTTATCCCCCTCAGACTACATGTGTCCCTGTTGGCTTGTTAGTGTGTTAAATAATAAGTTGATGTATCTAATAAAGTGACTGTATTTTAAATTGATAGTGTTGAGTTTTGAGGTTTGTGTAACGTGCGTGCTGAATGTGTGGTGTAATTCCAAGCGTCACGAGTTGGGATAACCTCAATCATGTAATACTGCACTGTGTGCAATACCTGACTAGGTATTCCAAGTAGTGGTGCTTAGATGTGTTCTAACT
The DNA here is from genome assembly GCA_014155875.1 of Cepaea nemoralis. Taxonomy (NCBI): domain Eukaryota; kingdom Metazoa; phylum Mollusca; class Gastropoda; order Stylommatophora; family Helicidae; genus Cepaea; species Cepaea nemoralis. The sequence continues at coordinate 327,779 of JACEFZ010017920.1, read as the reverse complement.
GCTAACCTAAGTATATTATCATAACTACTAAATTAACTCCCTACTAAACTAAGTTCTACACATGTATTGACAAATTAGACAAGTCATGCACTTTTACATGGAAGACGCAGACAAATTACAATGAATACGTTTTGCGTACAATTTGTCCGCCAAGTGTATCGTTCTCTCATTTAATCCTTTCACGCAGTCATTCACTCATCTGTCATTCAAAATAGTAATTGGCTAAAATATATATTTAAAGTTGAGGTAAGCGTTATTGCCCTTAGAAAAAATGGGCTAGGCGATATTTGCCCTTTAAGAAAATACGTACTTTTTGTACGATAAATGAAAAATAGGTTATAATTTAACTAGAGACACTTGTATAGGACGGTTATTTAGCCTATGAATGGTACCGTCTGTAATATTAAAGTAGAATATGTACAAGTTATAGGTTAACACAATTTATATACATCATTAATGGAAATATAATACATATTTAATAGTAAACTAATTAATTAAATAACTCCAACGATGATGTGCGCGTTGACGTCCCTTCGTTCGTGTGTTATGCCATGAATGTTAAAGTTAGTATGGCTGTCTCTTGAGTGTTGTCGTCGATGTTGTTCTGTTTCGGCTGTTTGCAAAGTTTTGTAGCAACAGCAAGTATGGATTGCTCTCACCGTCCCGTATGAAATATAACATTGTTCAGAGTTAGTTCACTGGTTGATATATTTGGTTGAAATGGACACACAGTTACTGTTTCTTGCTGGAATCGTTCTAGAGCTTAGGCATTTGATGGAATAGTTCTTACAATATAGCTCTTAAAGTATGTTTAAGGGTGACGTAATTAACCTAATCACTGAGAGTACTCTAGCAGGTGTAGAGTCACACTGTTATATGTAATGGAATAAAAGTATCACAGTTTATAGTGTGGCTACTGGCCAATGTGATTAGAGTCATTCTACTGGCGCATTTGTCTGCCGTGATAAAAGGTCAGCCACTATGTTCTCGGTGCCCTTAATATGGCGAATTTCGAAGTCAAAGTCTTGAAGTAGAAGACACCATCTTTGTAACCTGTTGTTTTTGGGCGACCCATGGTTCAGGACTAATAATGGCGAACTGTCTGTGAGGACCACAAAATGGCTTCCCAAGAGGAACTTAGATAGTCTCAATATACAGAACAAAAGGCTCAAACACTCCAATTCAACTGTGGCATAACGGGTCTCAGCCTTCTTCAGTTTGCGGCTTACGTAGAGGATCGGGTGTCGAACGCCATCCACTTCCTGCATTAAACATCCTCCTATTGCGATAGCGCTCGCATCTGTGGTCAAAATAAAGGGTAAATTTATGTTGGGTAATCGTAAGACTGGTGGATTAGAAAAAATATGTTTCAACCTACACATTGCATCATCTAAGCTGGTACTTTTACAAATTTTTGATGGATGATCTTTAGTTAACATGTCAGAAAAGACTGAAGTGAGTTCTGCCCAATGTGGAATGAATTTAGAATAATAGTTAATCAGACCTAGTAAACTTCTAACCTGCTTCTTTGTGGTAGGTACTTCTAGATTAAGGATCTTGGAAACAATTTTATCATCAGTCAACAATTTTCCTTCAGAAATTCTATGACCAAGGAAGTCTATTTGTGTATAGCCTATTTCAACCTTGGAAGGTTTGATAGTAAGTCCAAAAAGAGAGATTTGGTGGAAGACTTGTTTAAGGGTGAGTAAGTGAGAAGTCATATCAGAAGAATGGACGCATATATCATCAATATAAGCAACTACGTCATTAATTCCGTGTAATAACAATCTTGTTAGTCTCACAAATGTGGCCGGTGCGTTCTTCAGGCCAAAAGGAAGATATAGCCATTCGTATAACCCAAGAGGCGTTGCGAATGCTGTTATATGTCTACAAGAAGGGTGTAGAGGAACTTGCCAATATCCTTTCGCTAAATCTGTCTTAGAAAATAAGGATGATTGAGCCATATCTAAAATAAGATCTTCACAACTGTTCATAGGCTCTGCATCCGTTGTTGTTCTGGTATTCAATATTCTATAGTCGATGCACAAGCGGATTGTCTGGTCTTTCTTTTTCACCAAGACAATCGGTGAAGAATATTGAGACATAGATTTTTGAATAATGCCATTCTTCTCTAAATCTAAAATTTCTTTATCTAAATTAGATCTGTAATGGAGAGGAATAGAATATGGTCTACATTTGACCGGTCTCAGATCTGTTAGCACAATTGAATGTGTTATTCTATCAGTGCGTCCAGGTTTGTTGGAAAAGATTGTCTTATAGTCGTTTAGGAGCGTCAAAATGTCCTGTCGCTGTTGTTGTGTCAAAGTGTCCGAGATATGTATGTCCTTTATACTTCCGTCATCAGTCATAATTGGCACAGGGATTTCAGTGTTGTCCATGTCTGTCTGATTTATCACCGATGCTACAGTTTGTAAATTGTCTTCAATGTCATTGTCGTCGTCGTCGAGATCGATCGTCAATATGTCGTCAAATTTGTCGTCATTGTCAATTTCACAGATTGTCGGTAATGTCCATTTGTCTTCGTCGTTGTCGTCGTCGTAAGCGTGTGTCGTTAACGATGCTTCGTTTGTCGAGGTGTTATTCCGTTGGGAAATTGTCGGTTCGTCTCCGTCAACAGTTTGTTGCGTCTGTTCATTTGTCTCATTGTCCTGTCTAGCATAGTATGGTTTCAACATATTTACATGGAATATTTTTAACTTTCCATTTAAAGAGATTTCGTAATCTACTTCTGAAATTCTTCTAATGATCTTAAAAGGTCCCTGCCAGGAGGTTGACAGTAAATCTCTTTTGTCAGGTAGTAGGAGTAAAATATCCTGACCTGGATGTAGGACAATGGTTTTTGCACCTCTATTGGCGTACTGCCTGTATTTAAAACCTTTCTCCTGTAGTGATGTTCTGGCCAATATACAAGAACGTATGATTTTGTCTCTGGTATCAGTGACCAAATCATAGGTGGAAATGGGAAGTTGGCTATCTACCGGTTGTGATATGATCTCTTTATAAATGGTGAGAGGTCCTCTTGGGTTCGCTGCATACATCAATTCGAAGGGAGAGAACCCTGTACTTGATTGAGGGACTTCTCTGTATGCGAACAGCACCGTTGGGAGAAGTATGTCCCAATCGGCTGGATTTTCAGCTGTCACTTTAGATAGCATATGTTTCAGGTCCCCATTAAGCTTTTCGCAGATACCATTTGCGGCCGGTCGATAGGGACTGGTGAAACACTGCTTGATGCCTAGTAACTTAGTTACTGATTGGGTGGCATTAGATATGAACTGGGTACCTCTATCAGAAATGATTTTCTCCGGGAAGCCAAAACGGGAGAAAATATTTAGTAATATGTCCATCACATCCTTAGAGGAGATAGATCTTAATGGCAGCATTTCGGGCCATCTTGTGCATAAATCCACAAGAGTAAAAATGTACCTATTCCCCTTATTCGATATGTGATTCAACGGACCTACTAGGTCAACTGCCACGATTTGGAAAGGCCTCGAGGCAGTTGTCGTTGATTGGACTTCTGCTGTAGGGTTTTTCCCCTTTTTCACCAGTCTTTGACATACATCACAAGATTTACAGAAGGTTTTTATATGTTGGCAAAACTTTGGCCAATAAAATTGGGTGAGGACTCTAGCCCTGGTCTTTTCATACCCCATGTGACCTCCAAAAGGGGAGTCATGGGCTAATTTTAGCACTTTGTCTCGATGTGCTTGTGGTAACACTACTTGCTGTGTCGTGGTCTGGTTTGTTGTGTAAAATCTCGTTAAGATGTTATTCTGTAGCCTAAATGTCCACGATGCGTTCTTAGTGACTTTTGGTTTAAGTCCTATTAATTTAAAGTATGGTTTTTTTTGTTTTTTTTTAGGGTTTGGCGGTCATCCCAGACGAGCTGGTTCCCCGCCTCCCCTGTTTTTGACGTGGACCCTTAGTCCCACTGTGAGCTATTGCCCACAGTGGTCCACCGGGCCCACATTTAAAGTGATTAATGTGAGGTTTTTTTTTTTTGGTGTGTGGATCACCCGGCCCCCGACCAGACCAGGCGCATTACTGCGGGGAGCAGCAAATGCGTCTGACCTTAGCCACGGGACCGAGATTGATCCTCCCGGCCTCCGACCAGACCAAGCGCACTACTGGAAGGGACAGCAAATACACTTGATCTTAGCCAAAAGGCCGATGGTGCAAGTGTTGTATCTGCTTTCTGTTCATTACCAAAAGTGATGTTAGTTAAGTTTGGCGCTACTATTTCTAATGATTCCTGTAGTTGGTCGGTGTTGGTTTTGTGGGTTGTCTGTCGTGTTATTGCGTTTGTGTGTTGTGTGTTTTGTTGCACATTTACAGGTTCGGTACTTGGTAGTTTGGTAGCATCCTCAATTCGAGGTTTTAATTCGGTCGTATCGTTTCTTGATTCGACCGCCCCTGCATTGTACACCTCGGTAAATTCTTCCTGAATTACCTCAGTGGTTGTCTCCCTTGGTATTTTGGCAGTTTGAGACAAGCAAGAATGGTGTTTCTCTTTTGTGTCGCTATTTCTGTGGTGGATACCGTGTTTTTGCTCCCACCTTTTGATTTCTCTTTCAGAGCATGGATGTATGTTGGGTAAATTACCAAGTATAATATCCGCGACGGGATTTTCAAGGATAGCACACAATACTCGTCCAGATATGAACGGTGTTTGAATTTCGACCAAAGCAAGGGGGTATTTCTCTATCGTACCTGAGAATGTGCGACACGTCACATGTTTGTCTGTGTAGTCTTTAGCGTCTATTAATGTTTTTCTAACCCCACAGAGAGTTGCGCCGGAATCACGAATTAACGTGCACTTTTTGTTGTTAACAAACCCTGTATAAAAAACTAGCTTGCCTGTAGATGACAAAGCAGCGTTGGCTGTTTCATTTGAAATAGGGATCGTGTGTCCACAATGTAGTGTTGTGTCAAGTTGGAACTTCGTACAGGTGTTGCACTTACTGTCTGTTATGGTGTTTATGATGTGTACAGCATTCCCAAGCTCGCTTTCATTGTCGTGTTGATTGTCACATTCGTTTAGTGACTCAAGCTCTTCGTCAGATGACGTTTCTACTAATGCCGCATTGGCTTGTTTCAATAATTTTCGGCCTTCACAATCCTTATTATAGTGACCCCAGCTATTGCAGAAATAACATTTAATTGCTCTGTGGTAAGCCATGCGTTTAGCTGTTTGCTTCTCCACCATCTTTTTGAGGTGTTCAGGGTAGGTGGGTGATTTGTCACACATCCCGTAACTGTCGTGATGAAAATTGCAATATTGGCATCTTACTACTTTACCGACATTGGATCGTGGTTTAAATCTACTCTGTGATTGTTTGGAGTATTTGGTGTTCACTGTTGTTTGTCCATCAAGAATGATGATGACCATTCATTTCATCCAGTGGGGTTGAAGGTGTGGAGCCGTGGGTTCTAAGATGGCTGATAAGGCCTATTTGGCTCGAAATGTTCTTTGACAATGTGGACAAAGAATGCTTGACGTCTCTGGAGGAGGATTTCCTGCAGTGGTTTTTCTGTCCTGCCTTTTCTTCACAGCTCTTGCAGTCCTGGTTGCCTCACATATAACTGCACCTTTGCGCAATGATGCACGCCACGAATTTCGGTCTCTGGCTGCAGCCTCCCAGGTGTCATGATGAATTCCAAAAGCATTCAGTGAAATTTTCAGAGTGTCTTTAAAACGTTTCCTCTGGCCACCTTGGGAGCGTTTACCACAACGCAGTTCGCTGTAAAAAATTCGTTTAGGGAGCCTGTGATCTGGCATGCGAGTCAAGTGACCAGCCCAGCGAATCTGATTCTTCATCAGTAGAGTGTGGATACTGGGTATGGATGCTCTTTCTAGGACTTCAGTGTCTGGAATCTTGTCTTGCCATTTAATCTTCAGTAGCTTCCTTAGGCAGACTGTGTGGAAGTGGTTTAATTTCCTAGCGTGTCGCTGATAAACAGTCCAGGTTTCACAAGCATATAGCAGTGTGGATAATACAACTGCTTTGTAGACTTTTAGCTTTGTTTGCAGGCTGTCAGAGCCTAAGTGTGCAGCAACATCGTTACGGCACCCGGCGGACAAGAGTTGTCGGCTGGCGAGATTCTTACCTGACACGCGACCAGCGCTGACGACAGACGCACGCAAAGCCACGTGACCCCACGAGAGGCAGTGGACAGTGTGTGTGTTAATCTCAGACCAAGCTGGGACTGGACATCTGAACGGACGTGTGTGTCGAGAGCAAGGCGTTTGTGTGAATCTCCGTGGTTGTGAGCTGAACGACTGATATCGTGAGCGTCAGACCTATGAGCTGTATTGTGGTTGTGAGTTATATGTTGTACATTGCTGTAACTATTGTTATGTATTTAATGTGGTAATAAATCCATTGAACTTGTGTTGCTGTGTCTTACGTCGAATTACGTTGTACTTGTACTGTCTCACATGTGTTAGCCAACGAGCCTAATAGAAGAGCCTGACATGTGTGGACGTGGGTTGCTCGTCTTTATTTAAGAACCTAATATATTTAGACGTGTGTTGTTCATCTTTGTGATTTAAAACTATAATTCTTGTACTTGTAAAATTTGTCAAGGTTATAGTGATGTACATGTGATCGGAAAAGTCTCAGTGTGATCCATTACTACATTGTCTAAATATGTTTAAGATCCTGACATGTGTGGATTAGTAAATGTACAGTACATATTGTTTGATCCTGTAAACGTGTTAAACATTTGTGATCTGTGAAAATTGTCATCGTTTGACCTTGTCAACATTGTGATTTTGCCACCATTTTGACCTTGTCGCCATCTTGTAAACTTGATGTCTTTGTCCTTACTGAATGTCATCTTGATGTAAGTGATGTGTCATCAATGTTATTGAGTGTTCAAATACAGATAGATTGTTTTTGTGTATTGAGTTTGTGGAACGCAAAGAGTTTTGGAAAGAGTGTAACTTCTGTTGAAAGAAACACTGTTGACGACAAATTTACGACATACAATTATACTCAACGCCATCCAAACCTAATCAACACTTAGTGACTTGCAGGCACACACCAACAAACACACGCTAACTTATTTCTCTCCAAAAACAAAGCAGGTTTTTGCGTACCATCCATAACCCTGCCGTAGAGGTCATTAGTGGTTCCGAAGTACGACCCTACAGTTTTCTAGCCCGATTGCCCAACCATTCGTCACCATATCCAAGGGCACTTGAGTATATTTTTCTTCACTTTAACTTTACGTATGCATTAGTGGGCACGCATCGTATAGTCAAATCAATTGTAAGTTATTTTTCTACTAATCATTTACAACATATTGTGTGTGATTGATTTTCATTGACATATTTTCTCCATCATGTCGTCATTGTTTGATTTCATCGATATGGGCTTGAAATTAAAGTTACAAGGTGATGAGTTAACAAAGTGGAGTGAGAACAAATACGCAGAATACCTACTTGTTCAGGAAAAAGCTGCCGAACGCGATGAAAGAGCAGCAGAAAGAGCTCTAAAACAAGCAGAAATAACTGCCAAACAAGTAGAGGCAGAAACAGCATTAAAGCAAGCTGAGATAGACAGTGAACTTAAGAAAGCAGAAATAGCAGCGCAGAGTAAGAGGGAAGAACTAGAATTACAGTTGAAAATGAAACAACTGGACACCTGAGACTGCAATGAATAAAGAGTCAAAGAAATCTGAAAGACTGGAGAAAGAAAACCAGTATAAGAAGTACCAAGGTATCGTTCGTAACTATACCTCGGGTGACTGCATAGCAGCTTTACCCAAAATTTTGAGACTTTAATGGAACATTACCAAGTTCCACTTTCGGAATGGAATATTTTATATATGAGGAGTCTATCTGGGGAACCTCTGAAAGTCATTGAAACCATCCCCAAAGACCTCAGAAAAGAGTACCATTACATTAAATCTAAAATAATGGCACATTTCATGTTAGATGAAGCAGGGTACAGAGAACAGTTCAGTAAACTGAGTCCAAAATCAACTCAAACGTTCTCTGACTACCTCTGTTTAGTCCGAGACATTTTCAGCAAATGGACGTCATCAGCCAAAATTAACAAAAATTATGATAAATTAGAAGATCTCATTATTCGAGATAAAGTTATTTCTTCTATCCCACCATCTTTTTCTAAGTTCTTGCAGGAGAATGAATGCACAAGTGTGGAAGAAATGGAAAGACGTGGGTCGGCCTATTATACGGCAAATAAACAGTGTTTTGCCACTGAAGCTACTGACAGTAACTGGGTAGCAGCAGCCAACTATGAGAACAACTATAGTAGGCAAAAACCACACAGGCCTACCTCTGATAGAGTTAGACAATGCACTCACTGTAAATTGTCTCACCATTTGAACGAGATGTGCGATAAAAACCCAGGGTACCTAACATACTTGCAAAATATGGTAAACAGACAAGACGTAGAACGTAGATCGTTCAAAAGTGCACGTAAATGTTTTCTCTGCAAGGCTTACGGTCACTATCGTATGGATTGTAGAGGCAGGCATATGACCAACAAAGCCAATGCCGCCTTGTTCGATAGCTCAGCGTCAGAAGACGAAAATCCAGAAAAACATCCTGTACATGCAGCACAGGCTTGTGATGTATTTAGTGCCTAACAAATGCACTGTCTGTAATACCTTCAATGAAAATGGTACCTTAACATGCGGGCACGCCGTCCCTATTGCCAATGAGGAAGCTAACTTGGCAATAGACTCAAAATGCAGTTCAGCAAAGAACGTAAGAAAAGTGAACATCACAGACATGAAGACAACACCAGACTTTGTACCATATTGTAATAATGTTGTTAACATCACTCAACCTCATTCTTTATATAAAGAGGTCAATGCTCAACAAGAAAGTGAGGAATTGAACAAAACCTCAAAACTGTCGTTAGGAAAATTAACATTCCATAAAGGTTACATCAATGACACAGTATGCACATGTGTACGCGACACAGGGTCCTGTCTTATCGGTCTTCGAAAGACCTTAGCTGATCCTAAAGACTACCTAGATGAGTACATCTATTGCAAAACTGTTTCAGGGACAGTAGAGAAATATCCCATGGCATGGGCCAATATAAAATCACCTTTCCTATCAGGCAGAGTAACTTGTGCTTTATTAGACAATCCATGTTGTGATTTATTAATTGGAAATGTATTGAATGTGACAGATTACATAGAGTCCAAACCTCACACAAGGCAAAAAGTTAACACCACAACAAATACTGCCTTAACTACCCAACTCATCATACAACAACATGATGAACAGACCAAGATACCACACCATACCAACGTGATTACCATCTCAGAACAAGAAGAAACAGAAACTAGTGGGTATCAGCACAAAGAAAAAGGTGCAGAAAACAAACAGTTCACAACAGCGATGAAAGATCATAAATCATCATGGTATATACTATACCTACTTTACTCCCTGTTAACTACACACATAACCAAGTGCACACAGTGGATAGTTATTCTTGCACTACTGATTGTAAATACAAAACAAATGTCTTCACAAACAGTTATATTTCCACATCATCATGACACAACACAGATGATATTACTCATGACAAACCAGCAGACTTTGTTACTTATGTCATTACTGTTGAACCAAATTTTGTTACTGCCACTCATAATCTCTATGTTAAATCAACTCATACGAATACCTATGCTGAACAATGTAAAGCATCAGTCGGTGGAATTACTGACAAAAATCAGCAACAAATTACCCTACATATTTTGGAAAATATACACAAATTGCAAAAGATCATACAAATATGCACGATTACATTTCACAACTATACATGGTGTATTATTATTGTTTGAACTATTGAATGTATACACACATGTACGAGTGCAGGTTTGGAGATAACACTCAAAATGATCTCAACATGAAATTTGAAAATCCTTTTGAAAGATTTTAACCGTAACCCACTTTATATCCTTAGATCCAGTATCTCCAGACTTACCTTGTCTGTTATACGACGCCTCCTATCTGACATTCTTAATATCATTCACTATGCTGACGACATCTGTGTCTATACAGAGACAACGACGGAACTATAACATTGACACCTGGACAGGACGTTCTACTACTACTACCTAGTATCAGACAGCACTGACTGACAGTGAAGCCTTCAAAGGTGAGCATGGCTTACCAAGAGATATCATTTTTGGGGTACAGAATATCCAATGGCTTTGTCATGACAGACAACAAAATTGTCTCCAAAATTCTAAAACTGTCACTTCCAACAAATAAGAAACAAGTCCGCAGTTTGTTGGGACTTATTAATTATTACAGAAACTTTATTCCTGATTTTTCAGAACTGACTGAGGTTTTTTCTAACTTACTAACCAAGAATAAACCCGAAAAAGTTGTAAACGATGAATGCCTACGAAATGCATTTGATAAAGTTTTGGCACACTTTTCTGATAAGAATACACCTAATCTCATCCTTAAATTGCCCAACATTCGTTTACCTTTCAGATTGAGAACAGATGCTAGCTCCATTGCGATCGGTGCAGTCCTATTGCAGGAATACAACGGCATCCTGCATCCCGTTTGTTTTCTATCAAGAAAACTAAGACCCCGAGAGCGGGCCTGGTCCATTCCGCAATTAGAGGCATTGTCCTTAGTAGAAAGTGTAACAAAGCTGTCCAGATATCTTCTAGGACGTCACTTTATCATCGAAACTGACAACAGTCCATTAAGGTATATCAATTCCACAGTACCATCAAATAACATGATTGCTCGCTGGTCCTTGAAGCTTCAGAATTTCAGTTTTGAAGTTCGCCATATTCCCGGCAGAATGAATACAATCGCCGACCTTTTGTCCCGTTGTCCGACAGACCCAGTAAGCAATGTCTGAGTGCACTGTGTAATATTACACTCAGCCCAACACAGCCACCAATGAGTGAATTTTTTTCCATTCACCTACTGTGTAAGGTCAATAATCAAAATTGTGATACGGTTTGGAGACCGACATGTATAATATACTTATTTTAATCAAGTCATGTAATGAGTGTAGTATAATTGTGTAGTGTGTGTTAGAATGAGAACGATATTAATTGTATATATACACCAACAACAGTGTCACAAACGCTTAACCAATTATCAAAAGCGAACTTTACCATTGTGACATTTGTGGGTGATTTTTTTTCACCGTGATATTTTAACATGTGCAAATGTGGACCGAACATTGACTCCTAAACCACCTCTGCAGTGAATTTAATCCAAATTGTTCGACGTTTGAACATCAGAAATAAGAACAGTCGATCTTTATCCAGAAGTTGTGAACACATCGGAAATAAGAACATTCCATCATAATCCGTTGTGATACTATAACATCAAACACGAACTGTGAGAACATTCTACTATCCGTTCCGAAATAAAACCGGATCATTTGTGTTCAGCAAATGTAACATCAACCAAATTTTTCGTTTCGTGTGCATTTCCGGTATAATTTAAAAAGTATAACATAATTAGCAGACTATGTACAAATTTCCAAAAATTTATGACACTTGTAAAATCCTTTCGAATCTATAAAATATAATATACCAATTGGGTACTTATTTATTTTGATTAGTGTAATCTTAGAATTATATCTTGATTAATGTATTCATATTACCGACTTTTTCTCGTTAATATGAAGAAACGTCAAGCAATGACGCTAAGAAATTAAATAATTATTGTAATGTATGGAATTTCTTAAATGTCAAAATTACTTCCCTTGCATTTGTGAATTACATCAAGGGCCATAATTTGAAACATATTCATTAATGTGTATTGTATAGATAGGACATTTTGTTGCTCAAATGTTTGGCACAGCAGGTAGGCGTCCACCAAGCATGTCATAGAGCTGCCAACATTGCAAACCAACATAAGAGCTCCTGACCAAATGAGGGCAGAGTTTAAGTGTTTAATACGACTAATACAAAGCCGTATTTCAGTCTGGCTAGATGGTTGTTGCAAAACAATCATATTATTACTTTTTTTTCAAATAGCTGGGAGGTAGATGCGTGAAGCTGGTGCTACTGATCTGACTGGGTATTATTGCAATGAAGGTAACCAGGCATCAGGGGGATGAAACCTGAATTGTGTTAAAAATTGTACTTCATTTGTCATGTCAATACAACTTACATTTTTTGTGTATATATTTCTATGCCTTATATGTATTTTCATGCATAACACTGGGAAAGAGTAGTCTCTGACATGAAATTAACACTACCCCAGTATATACATACATCATGAATGAAAGATGGCATCTTTCATTGAAGTACCCGGGGAGAATGTCAGAGCCTAAGTGTGCAGCAACATCGTTACGGCACCCGGCGGACAAGAGTTGTCGGCTGGCGAGATTCTTACCTGACACGCGACCAGCGCTGACGACAGACGCACGCAAAGCCACGTGACCCCACGAGAGGCAGTGGACAGTGTGTGTGTTAATCTCAGACCAAGCTGGGACTGGACATCTGAACGGACGTGTGTGTCGAGAGCAAGGCGTTTGTGTGAATCTCCGTGGTTGTGAGCTGAACGACTGATATCGTGAGCGTCAGACCTATGAGCTGTATTGTGGTTGTGAGTTATATGTTGTACATTGCTGTAACTATTGTTATGTATTTAATGTGGTAATAAATCCATTGAACTTGTGTTGCTGTGTCTTACGTCGAATTACGTTGTACTTGTACTGTCTCACATGTGTTAGCCAACGAGCCTAATAGAAGAGCCTGACACAGGCTTATTCCAGTTCTGTCCCATACATTCTTGTACAGTCTGCCAAAGGCTGCACTGGCCTTGGAGATTCTTGCATTCACTTCGTCATTGATTGTGGCAGCTTGTGACACGGTGCTGCCAAGATAGGTAAATTTGTCCACAACACTTAGTCTATGATCATTCACTTTGATATTCGGCACAGTGTGATTATTCCCTGGAGCTGGCTGGTACATAACTACAGTCTTCTCCAAGTTGATATTGAGCCCAAAGTTGGCACAGGCATGTGAGAAAGCTGAAACATTATGTTGCATGTCCGCCTCTGAGTTGGCGTATAGAGCGCAATCATCAGCAAACAGGAGCTCTCTGACTGTGCCACTGTCAATTTTGGTTTTAGCTTTCAGCCTTCTGAGATTGAATAACTTTCCATCCATACGGTAGTTGATGTCTATTCCAATGTCGTCGTTCTCGAAGGCATTCATCAACATGGCTGAAAACATGAGGCTGAACAGTGTTGGTGCCAGGACACATCCTTGCTTCACTCCATTGGTGACAGGAAAGGGTTCAGACAGCTCACCATTTTCCTGTACTCTTGCCTGCATGCCGTCATGAAATAGCCGCACTATTTGGACAAACTTTCGTGGACAACCATATTTTGCCATAATCTTCCACAGTCCTTCTCTGCTGACTGTATCAAAAGCCTTGGTAAGGTCAATGAAAGTGGAGAACATTTCGCAGTTCTGTTCCTGACATTTCTCTTGCAGCTGCCTTGCAGCGAAAATCATGTCAACAGTTCCACGTTCTTTTCTGAAGCCACATTGACTCTCAGGAAGAAGACCTTGATCGAGATGGGCTGTGAGGCGATTGAGAAGAATTCTGGCGAGTATCTTCCCTGCAATTGAAAGCAAGGAGATGCCTCGGTGGTTGTCACAGGATTGGCGGTTTCCTTTACGTTTGTAAAGGTGGACTATTGACGCGTCCTTAAAATCTTGTGGCATGGTCTCGTTCATCCATATGTTTGTGAAGACTCGGTGAAGCTGCTCTGTTAGGACCGGCCCACCTGCCTTGTATATCTCTGCTGGGATGGAGTCAGGACCAGGTGCCTTGCCGCTGGAGAGTTGCTGGATGGCTTTGTTTATTTCCACTATGGTTGGCAGGTCATCAAGAGTCTCATTGGTGGGAACTTGAGGAAGGCAATTGATGGTTTCATCATCGAAGAAGGAAGTTGCATTTAAGATTTTGCTGAAATGCTCTGCCCAGCGTTGGAGGATTTCTTTCTTATCGGTGACCAATGTTCCCCCGTCTGCACTGAGGAGGGGAACTATGCCTGGTGATGAAGGACCATAGACCGCTTTCAGTGAGTCGTAGAAGTTTTTCATATCGTGTCTGTCAGCAAAGCCCTGAATTTCATCAGCTTTGCTGCTCAGCCAGGAGTCCCGCATGTGCCGAAGTTTCTGCTGCACTACTCTCTGAATGTTCTTGAAAGCATCTTTTTTTTATGTTGACTTTGGGTCATTCAAATGTGCCTTGAGGAGAAGATGTTTCTCGGCCAGCAATTGGTTGATGTCTTCGGAATTTTCATCAAACCAGTCTTTATGCTTTCGGGGGGCTGGACCCAGGATTTCCATAGCAGTGTTGTAAATCGTGTCCTTTAGGGCTCTCCATTCTGTTTCTGTATCCTGTTTTGCTTCAGCATTGGGCTTGAGGCGGTCTTCCAGCATATTTTCAAACGACTGCTGCATTTTCTTGCTGTTTAGGCGGGTGACATTTAGCTTTGTTTGCATTTTTGCCCCTTGAGGACGCCGTGGTGGCCTGATGTGGATGTTCATTTTCGAGACAATGAGACGATGGTCTGTCCAACATTCGGCACCACACATGGATTTTGTCACTCGAACGTCTTGTCTGTCACTCCTCCTGACGATTACATAGTCAATGAGGTGCCAGTGTTTCGAGCGAGGGTGCATCCACGATGTCCTATTTCTCATGGGGAGACGGAAAATTGTGTTCGTAATCAGGAGATCATGTTCGGCACATGTCTGAAGGAGGCGGAGTCCATTGGTGTTACAATTTCCGACTCCATGCTTTCCAATAATGCCACTCCAAGAGGTGGTGTCCGTGCCTACTCTGGCATTGAAATCCCCAAGGAGTATAAGTTTGTCTCCTTTGGGAACAGATGTTAATACATTGTGCAGGTCCTCATAGAACTTATTCTTGACATCATCTTCGTTGGTCATAGTTGGTGCGTAGACACTCACAATGGTTGCGTGCTTCCTTCCATTCAGCAGAGGCAACTTCATGGTCATGAGCCTGTCGTTTACAGCCTTTGGAAATCCAGCTAATTTGCCGACCAGGGCCGACTTAATGGCAAATCCCACACCGGATTGGCGTCTTTCCTCGCTTTTCCTTCCACTCCAGAAAAATGTGTAGCCGGCACCAATTTCACAGATTTGGCCTTCTTCTGCAAGTCGTGTCTCGCTCAAGGCTGCAATGTCGATGTTGTACCTGCCCAGCTCTCTCCCAATCAGTGCTGTTCGTCTCTCTGGACCTGACGCGCCGTCTCTGTCAAGTAGGGTGCGTACATTCCAAGTTCCAATTGTTAAGGGAATATGGTTTACTCTTTTAGCTTTGCTTGTTTTATCTTTCTTTGTATGTCGACCGCAGTTTAGGGTACCCACCAACCGCGGCTAGCTGGTTAGGTAGTGATGAAGCAGACAATGTTTAGGGCACCTTTTCTAGCCCCTTCCTCATGCTATGGAGGTGAGCAGTGTGTTCCTATAGAGGGCTGCTCAGTCGCTCAGGGGGCTGCCGAATCCCACTGCTGCTCCGGTCAGTAGAAGACGACCATATGGCCTGAGCCGCCTGTGTGCAGGTCTGCGACTACGGCTGCCAGCGTACCCACGCCTGCCGCTTTGCCGCTCGCCCATCGCCACAGGGCTTGAAGGTGATATGTGACGTTGGATGAAGAATGACTTGCGCGATGACTTGGATTAAAGTGAGGAAGAGTTGCGCAATTCGTCGACCTCACTCTCTCGCCTGAGTCCATCTGAGTCCAGTGGCAAGACAAGTCGAGACGATTGGAGACGAATACAGGTGCAGTGGATGACCAGGGCGCTCTACGTGCCTTGCCGTGCTCATTACGTTCCACAACGCTTTGCAGGTAAACGCCGTCTTGCCCGTTGAATCAGGAATGATTTCTTCCGCGCAGTCTGCCGAATCCTGTCTTCACATGCTGGGTAGGCATACCCTAGTTTACCTCTTGGTTTGACACCAAATCGGATACCCATGCCTGGTTTAGCCAGCCTCTCACAGCTGTTGCCCGGGGGGTGGCCGCTGTCGCATGCTGACAGCTACTAGGAGCCACAGGCACGAGCTGGGTGTCAGACTTGGAACAGTGGGGGATGGGTCCTGAAAGGACATGAGAGCCATCCTTACCAAAGGTGCTACCAATGCCTGACACCCCGTACCCCCCGGTGTTCACTACTGCAGCTGCTGTATCATTGTGACTTATGTTATGTTGAAAAATATCCCTATTTGCTGTGAAAAATGCATTCCCCTTCGCCTCGATTTCCTGAATGCTCTTACAGTCCATTTGTTTTAAGAACTTGGCAAAAGGTGTGGGGATGGTGCTAACTATTTTATCTATTATAATCAGTTCCTTAAGTTTATCATGGCTATTGTTGGTTTTAGCCGAGTTAATCCATTTTGTGCATATGTCTTGGACTGTACTGACGTAATCTATAAAGGTTTGGTTTGGTTGTGGAGATAATTTGGCAAATTGTTGTTGGTAACCTGCAGTGTCTAAAGAAAAATGTTGGAGAATGCGTTGTTTTAGGTACTCATAGTCTTTTCGCATTTCCTGTGGTATTGTCTCTATTACTTTCAGTGGTTCAAGAGCCAAATTTCTCATTAGAATAAATGCCCAATCTGATTTAATGATTTTATGATGAGACATGAGACACTCAAAATTTTCTAAGTAGGCGGAGATGGAATCTCCAGAACAGAAAGCCTTTACGAGACCTTTATATTTATTATATTTTTGTTCTTCTTCTTTGCTTCTTAACTTATTTATTGATATTTCTGCGTTGGCCTCCATTTCCATCTGTTTTAGTTTAATCTGTGTCTCGGCATTTAGTTGGGCCTGCTTGGCGGCGGCCTCAAGCTCGATCTGTTTTTCTTGAGTCTGCAATTGTATCTTTTTCTCTTCTGCTTCAATCTGCATTTGCATTTTCTTTTCTTCTGCTTGCATTTGCAATTTCTTTTCTTCTGCTTGCATTTGCAATTTCTTTTCTTCGGCCTCCATTTGCAGTTTCCTTTCTTCTGCTTGCATTTGCAATTTCTTTTCCTCGGCCTCCATTTGCAGTTTCCTTTCTTCTCGTTCTATCGCTCTTTCTTCACGGGCAATGTTTTCTGCGTGTGTTTTCTGTGCCCATTCTGACAGTTTTTCTTCTTTATAACCTAACTTTATTCCTTGCTCAATGCATTGATCTAAAGTAGACATTTTGTGTTTTACTTGTTTTTTTAAATTTATAGAGTTAAATCCCTTAGAAAAAATATGTTGTGTGGTCGAAAATTTGGTTTACTCCCCTAATTATTAATGTGTAAATCAAAATGCAAGGTTATGTTGGTGACAAGCTTATGCATATGCAAAGAAATCAATATGATACAAAATAATACATTGATGAAACATGAGAAGTACAGCTTAGAAGTACAATGAGTATGAGGTGAAACTTAGCTCTGAATTTTGAAGCTCCTCGATGTTGTCTTGTACTCTCGTCACTGTTGGAACGGTTTCATCGGTTGGACGCGGCACTTGTTGCGGAACAATCTGCTCGTGGAGCGAGAAAACATTAGTCACTGTCACCAAAAAAAAAATGTCAAAATAGTAACATGTCAGAAAAAAAAATTGTTTACAGAATCAAAATAAAGAGGCACTACGGAGGCAATGGTGAGACATTGCCGAGGGACTCAGATTCTTTCTATTTTATTGCTAGATAGCTACTAGTCTTATGTAAACTTATACGGTAATAATTTCTTTGATTTAAACAAATCAATGTGTTATCAAAAATCAATGTTTTACCAAAAATCAATGTGATATGCTTAAATAATTAATTTTACATGGCATTTAACAGGTTTTTAAGAAAACATTCTATGCCAAAACCCGAAAACTAGCCCCCAAAAAGCCTGTCATGGTCTTACTCTTATCTAAATAATGGTTCGGGTTCATACAGGCAACAATACACTATTCGCTAGGATATAGAACATTTATTGTGTAAAGTGTACAGTTGGCGCAGTGGGTAAACAGACCCGCGCTCTCTTATATTACATATCACAGATAGTTAAACATCCAACATATAGTTGTCATACAACAATCTAGCACACTATCTAGCCTAAGTATATCTATGAATATCTATGAGTCCCTCTCAGGCAGGCCTTGTTGTCTCTCTCCAGTCCGTTTGTCCTCTGCCCGTCTCCGCGTGTCCTAACTCGACACGGGCGGTAACTCTGTCCGAGTTCCTCGTGGACCCCGCATTAGGCGGGCCACATCAGTGTCCACGGAATCATGGACTTGGTGACCATCTCTTTGGAGAAGGTTCTAGATTACTCGGGTCCTGCTCGACTCAATGGTTTCCCTTGGGCTGGAATTGCAGCCCTTTATTATATGTGAACGTGAGGCGGTGACAGATATCATGTATGTATAAAGAGCTTATGTCTGTCATATTCATTCATTCATCATGTGCCATGCTGATAATCGTGGGCGGTCATGATTCGCCAGCTCACTCGATCACCAGGGTCGTGGATCAGCTCTGTGTTCTTGTCTCGACCATACCACTTGGCCAAGCCATCTAGGTATTTACTTCTTGTTCTCTTCCCCTCAATCTTGCCAGTTGTCATCAAATTCTCCAATTTATTTCTTCTCATAACGTGACCGACAATTTTGACGGTCTACGTCTAATTTCTGTAATCAGTGTATGATTTTCACTTGTTTCGTATAGGACTTGGTCGTTGGTTTTTATGTCTTGCCATGGTATTCTTTGCAGTTTCATCAGAAACCACATTTCCACAGCCATCGGATGTTTTTCAGCTTGTCTGCTCATTGTCCACGCTTTACAAACATACAAAAGCACAGGTTCTGTGTAGCACCTCAACACTCTTTTTCTGGTTGCAATTGACATCATGTTATTGGTCAGTATGTTTTTCATCTGGAAAAAGGCTACCTTCGCCTTGGCGATTTAAAAAAAAAAAAAAACATCTTCAAGGCAGCCCCCGTCAGATGTTATGTCTGTCATATAGTTGTGAATGTTTATACTAAATATCACATACAAAATACAAACAGGTATGTGTGATGACTTCAATATAACACAGGCGTCACACACACACACGCACACACACCCCCACCCCCGAACTGTTATAATTGTGTATTGTTATATCCTGCTGCAGCCGTTAATTCTATCTATTAAATATCATTTAGTTAATCATTAATGTGTATATAATTTCGCACTGACATAGATAACAGCATTTCTTACTCGGTCTCAGGATTGTTAAGTTGGGCAGCTCTCCTCAGGCATCTTATCTCACAGGTGTTGATTTTTCGAAAGTGTGATTTGGATAAAGTCCAAGTTTGAGATTGATACTATAGGGTTGGCGTGAATATGCTGTTTATTATCTGTCGTTTTGCGAGCATAGGTATATTTGTATGTTTCAATAAGGGTGATAGTTCAAATAGTTGATATGTAAGTGCACTAGCTTTTTGACATCTGATTTCGATTTCTCTGTCTAATCTGCTATCTTCTGTAACCACACTTCCAAGATATTTGAATTCTTTAACTTGTTTCAGAGTTGTGCTGTTTATCTGTATACTTAGTGGACCAGGCTATCTGCTAACTTGCATTACTTCAGTTTTGGCTGTTTGTACTCATATTGTATCTGCTGCATGGTGAATTCACACACAGGTACACTGTGCATAATGCCGCCGAACACAAAAGTCCTCCACGAAAAATACAGTTCATCGTCGATGGAATCGGTAGTCACCAGTAAGACTTCATTGACCATGGTTTTATCCCACACTGCTCGGTCTCTTTCCGCAGGGCCACCGAAAGTGCCGCACAAACTCCGTAGCTCCAGCGACGACTCCCAGGAGTCTCCTGAAGAATGCACTCGTGAACCGAAAAGGCAAGGCAAACCAAACAATTCAGCGACAGGCGGCCATTGCTTCGAACATGCAGTTCACTGTGCAAACAACAGCGGACAGATGTAACAGAATTCCACACAAATCTCACAGCTCACAGTGTCGCGCCACGCACTCACTACTGTAGCAGGGTGACTGAACCATGTACTACCAGTCCAACAAGAGGAAAATGCGAATGCATACCGTAGCCACAAACATAAACACGCCAGAGGACTTAACAGTTCAATGCTTAACCGAGAAGTTGAATGAGCTTGACAAGAATACAACTAGCTAGTGCTAGAATGGACGTTACAACAAGAGCCAACGGCGGGACAAAACGACAGACACTGATCATCATTATTATGTGTCGTGTCAGCTGGCGTAGGCGTTTATGTCCCTCCACAGATCTCGGTCCTTGGTATTCTGCGACAACTCTTTTGATGATATTCCTCCATGCCACCGTCTCAATCCATCCAGCATTATTTCTTTGGTCTGCCTCTTTCCCCATTGATCTTTCCATTTGTCCCGATGTTCTCCACTGCCTCTCTTCACATATCATGACCAAAGAAAGCTGTTTGTGTCTTTCTTAGTTATATATACATCTTCTAGTTTCATTGGCCTTTTTTATGCAGTTGTTGTTAGTTACTCTGGCAGTCCCAGGAATTCGCAACATTTGTCTCAGGAACCACATGTCTGTTGCTTCTATGTTGTTCCTAATTTGTTCATTGACATTCCAAGATTCACTGCTATACAGCAAAACTGGTTCTATATAGCACTTCATCACTCTTCTTACTTACATTCAATGATAGCGACTTACTGCACAAGATACTGTTTATTTTGCTGAAATCAGCTTTTGCTTGCGCTATTCTGTTCTTGCCAGCTCCATGGCAAAGGGCTTATGGACGCAGTTCATAATCTCCCAAACCCACATTCGAAACATAGCAGCGGGTGATTCAGAAAGCAATGGCAAACTACTGCACGTAAACTTGCCTAGCTATCACAACAGCAAAAACAAAAAAAATGTCGCTGTTGACTGCAACGTCCTGTAAAGGATATGCAACTATTCTGTTCTTAATCTCTTTTGTGCATCTTCCATCCGATGTTAAAGTTTTCCTTAGGTATTCAAATGTATCCACTTGGTTAAGCATTTCCCCCTTCTATTGTTATTTCACATGTTGATGTCACCTGTTTCTTTGATACAACCACCGTTTCTGTTTTCTTGATATTCACACACTGATAAAACTACAGAAAACAATATTATCATCATCATGTGACCGAGACAAACATCTTTCTTTGGTCACGTGATGAGAAGAGAGGCATTGGAGAACATCGTAACAACTGGAAAGATCGAGGGGAAGAGAGGCAGAGGTAGACCAAGAGAAGTGATGCTGGATGGATTGAGACGGTGGCATGGAGGAATAACAGCACCAGAGTTGATCCAGAAAACCAAAGACCGAGATCTATGGAGAGCCATGAACGCCTACGCCAGCCGGCACGGCACTTGATGATGATGATGATGTGACCGGCCAGTTGCCTTAAGGGTTCGAGCCTCTCCGCAGATGCTGGTGCTGTTTCTGGAATAACTATGTCTGAATAATATGATGATATTCCTCCATGCCATCATCTCAGTCCATCCAGCATCATTTCTCGTCGTCTACCCCTGCCTCTCTTTCCCGTCGTCACGATGTTCTCCAATGCCTCTTCTTATCACATGACCTAAGAATGACGTCTCTTTCGTATTGTTGTATATAATGTTTTATTTTGATATTTCAAGAGGACACATTTTATAATGTCTCTCTTCTATTGCACGATTCCTTATAACTTAGACGAGTGTTCCAGCAACACTGCAAGATTTTCCTAACAACTTAGACGAGTGTTCTAGCAACACCTGCAACTATCAGTTCCACAGATTTTCTTTCTTCCTTCCCCCCACAAAATTATCAACATTCTTCTCAAAAACCACATACACACAAGGCTACACGTGTGAAAACAGTGTATTTAATAATTAAAGAAACAAAAACATATTCTGAATAGTGTTCATAAAATAAACATGGCACTGAGCCATGTTTGTGTTTTGCAGCATAGACAACGATGTGGTAACCAAGTGGTCTCCTTTTCTGATATTGTATCTTGTTGCCAGTTCATTCCCTTAATACAATTCTATCTTGTTCCCTTTCCCCTAATGCAATTGTTTTTAATCGAGTCTGTCTCTCCTGTCTTCCAGTTTATTTTCCCTTTACTCCAGGTTTGTTTCCCCCTTTTACCAGTTTGTTTCCTATTTCTACCAGTTTAATTCTCCTTTGCTACCAGTAAGTGTCCTATTTCTAAAGCTTATTTCCACTTTGTACCAATTTGTGTTCTCTTCTCTACCTGTTTTAATCAATCTGTTTCAACACCCCCCCCCCCCCCAATTCTACTAGTCTGTATGCTCCATTCTACCAGTTTGCACCTCCATTCCAACAGTTTATCCCCTTTCTATCTGTTTATATCCCTATCCTACCAGTCCGTATCCATATTGTAACCTACTGTCTACCAATTTCCTTTTCCCCCATTTGTCTTTACTTCTGCAGCTTTGTTCCTTATATTCAAATTCATCTCCCGATCTCCTAGTTTGTTCTCCCCTTCCTTCAAGCTGATCTCCTTTTCTCTAACACTGCATCCCTATATTCTTCCAATCTGTCCCTTCTACCTTCCATCCAAAGCAGTTCCCTTTTTATTTACCTACCAGGAGACAATAAAGGGTCAAACCCCAACACCGCCTAGAACAGGATAACAAACAATAGCTTGATTGTCAACAACCACGCATAAAAGCACATCAACAGATATTAGTATAATATTTACAGGATACTGGCATGATTGAAATCAACATAACATTGTCAGAGATTTCTTAAAGCAACAGTGTCAGTTAGTGCAAGAATAGAAACAGGTGCAGACATTGTTGCATTATGTGCAGGAATAGCAGCAACTGAACACAGCAACAATGGTGACTGCAGCAACAGCAATATCTGAATAATTTTTAAGTAATTCACAACAATATTTTTTGGAAACCATTCCTTATTATGTATGAAGATGACAGACGATTGCTTCCATAATTCAGTGAAACTGAACATTTGAGAAAAGACCAAATCATACTGTTAATAAAAAATATTAATAAAAGAATGTTGATATCAAAGTTACAGACACAATTACATTTACAGCATAGAGAAAATGAAAGTAATTATCAACTGACTTTTAACTTGTAAAATCAAGTGAACAGACTCTTTTCAACACCTTGAGGGTATATGGTGCTAACCCCATATTCCTATACCAGTTGGCACTAGACGGGTGATGTAGTGGCCACCTTTATGTCCCAGTATATTTCCTGGCACCCCTTTTAGGCTAGGTCATTGAACAGAACCCGAGCCTCTATGGGGATTCAAACACACGACAACCAGGCCGGTGCTAGCCACTGCACTAACATGACTCCCGTTTCCCATGTTAAAAACACTACAACCTAAATGCATATCAACAACCATGTGACACTGTTTTTCAAAGCATAGTTTTTATAATACAAAACTAATAAATGGCATGCTCATTCATTTTACTAAATGAGTTTTCAGTTTTGATAAAATCTGGCAAGTTAGGAAACACTAATGCAAAACTAATGAAGTGGTATGCTCATTCGTTTTACTAAATGAGTTTTCAGTTTTGATAAAATCTGCTCAGTTAGCACAATAGGTAATTGATGTTCGAAGGATGAGTGGTTGGAAAGGCCGAATGTAAGACAGTTAGTAAGCAGCATGAAATCAGCATTAACATCTACAGAGATTAACAATACATTAAAAGTGAGAATTGTCAAATGGTATGTATATTCTACACTACTGTATGGCGCGGAAGCCTGGACATTGAACAAGCAACTAGAAAGTCGAATAGAGACTCTAGGGATGTGGATATACAGAAGAATATGTCATATTTCATGGAAACAAAAACAATCAAATACAGAGGTTCTAGAAAAACTGGGAATGAAAAGAGACTTGACAAAAGAAATAAAAAAAGAGGTAAGTGAAATATTTCGGCCATGTTATAAAACATAATACTCTTGTAAAAACCATACTGGAGGGCAAGGTTGTGGGCAAGCGAGCAAGAGGTAGACAATGATACAAGTGGGAAGATAACATCATGAGATGGACGGACATTAATCTGACAGAATATCCAGTCAGGGTGAGAGACAGATGGTGTTGGAGATCCATTGCAGCCAACTTTCATTGAGGAGACGGCAACTGATTGATTGATTACAAACCTAGTGAAGCAGTATGCTCATTCATTTTACTAAATGAGTTTTCTAAAAGGAGCTCATTTACAAAACAGGCATCTAATGTTTGAAGAGATGAAGGTGGTTTTTTTAACAAGGACTCACAGGTCAAAGCAGTCAAAATGGGTGCAAGGAAATGGTATGTTTGTATGTGTTTATGCAAGTGTGAGTGTCTGCCTGCTTGCCTGTCTCATAACATGGTGATATGCATTGTTTATGTTCACAACATGTATTTTATGTTTTTTTTATGTGCATGTAACATGCACAATAGATAATTGATGTTTGACAGATGAGTGGTTGGAAAGGCTGAATGTAAGACAGACCTGTGTGCCCAAATTGTTAGCCTATGAAAAACAAGTTTCTTCATTCGTTCGTTCCTGGACTGCTGCAGATGTTTCAAAACCTTAATGAAATCGCAGAATTAAAACTAACAGTCTACCAGTGGGTTCATGAACACCAGCAAAAACAAAACAGTAGTCTAACTTAGAAAACAAGAGCTGAACCAAAATTACAAAAAGACACTCAAAATGGCACAATGTTCTTTATGATGTTCTGGCATGCAAGTAGTTTTCTTGTTTCAAATAACTACACGTACTGACTGAACCAAACACGAGTTGAGTTGAGTCAAGAACCAACATCACAGTACTCGGGACATTCCCATACGTGCTCCGTCATCTTCAACAGCCAGAGAAGAGTTCCAATACTAATGGTACCAGTAGGAGTCCGTCTAGCCTTGGCTTGGAGTTTTGAGTGTCAGTCAGATCGTCTGGTCATCTCTGCAGCATCATTCTCTCCATGCCCTGACGATCTGCCTGTTCTTCTATCAAACACGATATGCATGAACGATTTCAATGGAATAAGAAAATATAGAAATGAATGTCAACGTATGTCACACAGAACTATAGACCAACAATTTTGTATGTTGCACAATGTTGAATTTTCTACATGTCACAACAATACTGAATGAGGCAATATGTGTTGAATGTTGTAATATTATTTAATGTTGTTGTAGTTATGTTGAATGTCGCAATGATGTTGAGTGTTATAACAATGTTAAACACAGCACATTAATATTGAATGCTATATTTTTCAATGTTGTAGTAATGTTGAATGTTGCATGTTGTAGCAAATGTGGTATGCTACCACAACGTTGAATGTTTCTGACAATGTTGGAAGTTGTAACGCTGTATGCTAAAACAATGTTGAATGTTTCTAACAATGTTGAAAGTTGTAATATGAAATGTTCTATTAGGGTTGAATTTTACACATGTTTAAAATAATGCAATATTAGCTTACAAATTTTTAAAGTTACATGTTAACAAAATTCAAAGTGATTTAAAAAGCAAACCGTAACAACATAATTAGAATTAAAATCATAAAGAAGGTATAAAGAATGGAGACGGATTGTATTTGCAGCAAAGAACCTCAATGGCTCGGAACGCTAAAGAAGAAGAAGAAGAAGAAGAAGAAAGAAGGTATATATATGTACATGCACACACATTTTTGTTTCTTTGTACATTTATGAGAAAGCAAGATAGTGAGCAAGAAAGTGACAGAGGAAGGTGTAATGAATGTGTGAGTGTGTGTGTTTGTGTGAGAGAGAGAGAAAGAGGAGAGAGAATGCAAGAGAGAGGGGGGGGGGAAGAATGAGACTCTGAGGGAATGTAAATCAAAATGAGAGGGCGAGAGAATGAAAGAGAAAGAGAGAGGGGAAGAATGAGATAGTGAGGGAATGACAGAAAACAAGAGGGAGAGAAAATGAAAGAGAATGAGAGAAAAGGAATGAGAGAAAGGAAATGAGACATAATGAACGAGAGACGTGTGAATGCAACAGAGAGAGGGAAATGAGAGAAAGAGAGAGAGAGGGATAAGAAAGAAAGATGAATGAGAGAAACAGAAAACAGCTTCTCAACACAATCAGAATTCTTCAGTAGAGCTACCGGCCCCTAGAGCATACTCTAGCAAATCCTAAATGCTATTGCTCTGTTGCCATCAAGATCATACAACAAACACCACACCCCTCATACACGCACATATGCATAATGGCACCTTTTTAACAGTACTAAGTCAGACCCAAGAGGCACATCTGGATAATAAGGGGCCTTATCAATCAACACAGAACTGGCACTATTATCCATCGTACACTGATGCATGCATCGTGACACTGGCACTTTCATCTTGTCATTTTGTCACACATTAAATCAATGAATTATACCCATCATGAAACTTCCAGCTATCCCCATGGAAATTAAAAAGAACATATTATAAATGCAATTTTTATACCAACATTGTGCTATCAATGCCAAACATGGGCACTAACTAAAGAACAAGAAAACTCACTACTTGTGAAATGAGATGCCTGAGAAAAGAAAAAAGGACCATATTAGAAATGAGATCTATAAAACAGTTGGAGCAACAACAGTTGTTAAATTCATTGATAGACAAAGACTTAACTGGTTCAGCCACGTAGTGAGAATGAACCTAATCTCGCCAGCAGCAAGAGCATACAACATGAAAATGGAAACATCAAGAGGCAGGGGAAGACCACAAAAAAGATGGATTGACGGAGTCATCAACACCTTAAAAACCCACATCTCAGTATACCAAGCCACCGAGCCAGCCCTAGTTGGGAAACCAATCATCAAACAAGGCTGCGATGCCTAAAGGCATAGGGCAGTCAAGGACAAAAGAAAGAAGAATCACTGTATATGTTATTTATGGGTGACTAACCCTAATGATTTTACCAGAAATGATTGATATCATTGCAATTGGAAATCAAAACAAAGAACTTAGTCTGAATAACAGACAAACAGAAGTAATGGTTATTACAAAGAAAAACTGTAAATCCAAATGCTACATGAAAGTGCTTGGAGACATTCTGAAACAATTCAATGTATTTAAGTATTTGGGTATTAAGTAACAGCAGATGGAAGATGTATTAAAGAAGTTAAATGCAGAGTAGCTCAAGCAAAGGCTGAATTACACAAGATGAAGAATATTCTCTGCTATTTGTCTTTGTCAATTGAAGTGAGAAAAGGAGTTATTAAGAGCTATACTGAGCCAATCCTGATGTAAAGAAGCAAATCATGGACAATCAGCAGACAATTGAAGAATTAGGTGGAGGCAGTGGAGATGTGGTTTTATAGAAAAATAATGAAGTTGCCACGGACAGATAAAAAGAACAATGAAGATGTCTTGAAATTAACTCACAAAGAGAACTGGTTATTCACATCAGAAGAGTACAGGCCACACTCTGGGCATGTCCTGAGAAAAGGAGAGCTGGAGTGTGTCATCACAACAGGGAGGTTTGAGAGGAAGAGAGACAGGGGGACACCAAGAGGGAAGATGCTGGACAGTTTAACATCACAGTGTCAGAAATGATTAGAGTCACGAGAAAGATGGCTGAGTAAAGACATAATCACCAACACCGCAGAGCAAGGACCATAAGAAGAGGAGAAGAAGAAGAGGAATTCTGTTCTACGCATAATTATGTATACACTGATGCACAATGTACTACATTTGTTCACTTAGTTCCTCAAGAAGAGGAATTCTGTTCTACGTCTAATTTCCTATCAACTAATGCACAACACACTACATTTGTTCACTTAGTTCGCAGCATAGAATATTTATTATTCTGACATCACTGTGCTAGTTTTCCTCCCAATTTTCAGTGCATGTTGTGTTAAGAAAAATATCCTGCATGGAAAAAGTCAGTGATTTGTTAGATTGTAACATGTTTGCTCCGATCTGAAGTAATCCATGGTTAGATTATAACATGTTTGCTCCGATCTGAAGTAATCCATGGTTAGATTATAACATGTTTGCTCCGATCTGAATGAATCTATGGTTAGATTATAACATGTTTGCTCCGATCTGAATGAATCTATGGTTAGATTATAACATGTTTGCTCAGATCTGAACGAATCTATGGTTAGATTATAAAATGTTTGCTCCGATCTGAACTAATCTATGGTTAGATTATAACATGTTTGCTCCGATCTTAACTAATATATGGTTAAATTATATCCGGTTTGCTCTGATCTGAACTAATCTATGGTTTGATATATAACACATTTGCTTAGATCTAAACTAATATATGGTTAGATTATAAAATGCATACACAGATCTGAACAAATATATGGTTAGGTTATAAAATGCATAAACAGACCCAAATTAATGTATGGTTAGATAATATATATATTCAGATCTGAACTAATCTATGGTTATATTATAACATTTATGATCAAATTTGAACCTAAGGTTATAAAAACTACATAGTAAACAATTATTATTGTCATAATAAACACATTAACACATGTAACTGATATTTATTATTATAACAAAGATGAATATAATGTGAGAAAATATAACATTTACAAATGTCACAATTACCAACTCATTTATGATTACAGCAAACATCTGAAAATGTTTACCTGAAGAGATGCAGCGAAATATGCCAGTGTGCTATCGAATGTTTGTGTCTTCTTTGTTCAAACATGAAAATGTATTTTAATTTACTTTTGATTACAACATACACATAACATGAAAGCATATAACAATCACGGGTAAAAGTATACAAGCTTTTGTCTTATGATAACCGAATGTTACTTGATGTAAACTCAGATATGGTTGTAACAACCACATGTGATACAATGTGAACTAATTTATAGTTATAACTGTCACATACAATGTGAATTAATATTTCGTTTTTAACAATCACGTATGACATAATGTGAACAAATTTATAGTTATAACAATCATGTATGACATGTCAACTAATTTATAGTTATAACAAACATATGAAACAATGTGAACTAACATATAGTTACAACAATCACATATGAAACAATGTGAACTAACATATAGTTACAGCAACCACATACAAAACAATGTGAACTAACATATAGTTACAGCAATCACATATGAAACAATGTGAACTAACATATAGTTACAACAATCACATGTGAAACAATATAAACAAGTGGTTATTATAACAATCACATAATGTGAACTAATTATAACAATCACATATGAAACAATTTGAATTAACATATGGTTATAACAAACACATTATGACACAGTGTGAACTAATTTAGATCTAAAAAAAAACCACACACTTAAAGCCATAATATGAATTATTCTATGATTAAAGCAAATTCATGAAATGAAGACACACAATACCACAAAGAATTAGATGTTTTACAGTTAAAATAAGCATATATGAAACAATATGAGGTGAACTGTATTCTGGATGTAAAAACACATATGCTATGTTGTAAAGTGATTTATGATCACAACAAAGATACAAAGTGAATGTATATATCAACCACAAATGAAGAAAAATAAATTATAAAAATTATGATGTGACGTATACTAAATTATAATTAGAACAATCTTCGGTGATTAATGCAAACTAATTTATGATAGCAAGAATATAAGAAAAGATGTGAACTAATTTTACAACAATCACATATGGAGAAATATAAAACATGCAAGAATATGAAGTAATTTATGATTGTAACAAATCACATATAGTAAAGTGAACTAATCTACAATTACAAAAGACACATTATGAAAGAGAGGGAGTTAATTTATGTTAATAACAACATATCTATAAGAATCACTAGTTAAACTGTCTATTGTAAAAGCAAACTTGTATAACTTGTTCAAACTGATTTATTAGTATAACATAGATGTATAAAGTGAGAGAATTTAACAACCACAAATGTGAACCAATTTATTAGTTTAACAAATACGTATAAAGTGCGAGAATATAACAACCACAATGTGAACCAATTTATTAGTATAACAAAGACATATAAAGTGCGAGAATATAACAACCACAATGTGAACCAATTTATTAGTTTAACAAAGACATATAAAGTGCGAGAATATAACAACCACAATGTGAACCAATTTATTAGTATAACAAAGACATATAAAGTGCGAGAATATAACAACCACAATGTGAACCAATTTATTAGTATAACAAAGACATATAAAGTGCGAGAATATAACAACCACAATGTGAACCAATTTATTAGTATAACAAAGACATATAAAGTGCGAGAATATAACAACCACAAT